>PPJZ02000014.1:0-142286 GCA_003705955.2 Zygosaccharomyces kombuchaensis
ATCTCCGCGACGGGGAATTGAACCCCGATCTGGCACGCGACAAGCGCCCATTCTGACCATTAAACTATCACGGATCGTAAACCTCAAAAATTAGGGCGAAACTTCTTACATAGGCAGCTTCAAAATTTTCTGTATCACATGTGATTTAATAAATGATAAACTGATGCAAAGAAGAACTTCAACCTAATATACATCTCATCTAGTTCTGAAAATGAATTTTCAAAAGATCTTCTCTACAGGAATAGCGTTCCTCAGTTACAAATTCCGATACCACAATTTTTATTCGTGGACTTTTGAACCAAAAAGAAAAGGTAATTCGATTGAAAGTCAGAAATAATGATATTAAGGGGAGTTGCTCTTCAAAAAGACACGGCCCAGGAAAAGCTCAAGTTATTAGACTTAGTACATATCTAGACCGACGTAAATTCACAAGAATAGGAAACCAAATTTATGAGTTTCCTCTCAATTCAGGAGATACATGTTGAAAAACTGTTTTCTCGAGCAGCAAAGCACAGTAGTGTACTAACTCAATTGAATGAGAGAAAAATTTTCAACAGTTTTCTATACTATTCTAATGGTGCGATTTCATTACAAAAGATGAAGGGGGAAGCTTTGTAGATGTTAAAAATGCAAGTATAAGAATTTTTTGCCAAAACATTCCTTTAAAATTTGAAGAAGTTCACCTGGCTCTCTAAGACAGCTCTTCCTAATTGTAATTTGCGAATCTTTTGGAGAAAATGCATTTATAGCATTGTGTAATTCGAACGTAATTAAAAATGATCCACTTATTCTCTGAAAAAGAGGAAAAAGGCGTCCTCAAATTCCAAAAAATCTTTGTCATCCTTTCTCCCGCTTATACATATATATGTATATTATAGCTGCCCCCTACCTTTGATAAAATTGCCATTTGCAAGATCAAATTTACAAATTTAAGCTGACAGAGGTATTTTAACCTGGGCCCAAATCATATATCGTTCCAATGATATTTACAACGTGATATTCACATGACCAGTAAGGCTGGGTAACGTGCTTACTCTTAATGAACATCTTTCCTTCCTGTAGTCATCTCCAATCAGTTTGTGTAAAGATCGACATAACAATAAAACAGGCCTGTCATTCTTGTCCTTTTCGATTTTATTTCGTCTCAGAAGGGGTTTTCTGAATTATTGAGCCTGAGAGATCCATTCCATCCTTCTGCAAAACTTTTGGGGTCCATTAAACGATGTTGCTTGGCGCTGCAGGATCAGCACCCAACACTAACACTAATACGACTGGCGAAGACTTTAACGCAGATGTTAACTTTTTAAGTACCATTTTCAAACTACAGGAATGCGTCCAACAAGCCATTACGCAACTGAATTATGATACTGCTGTTTTCCTATCGGAATTGCTTTACTCAGAATGTTCTCTACTGGATAGAGGTCACAGTTACAGGCTGGAATCTGTATATCTGTACTCTCTGTCACTCTTTCTAAATGCAGAGTACCATAGTGCTCTGGATCTTTCGAAAGAGTTCAAAAACTCAAACCATGCAGGTATTGGGTATATCTTTGCCCGTTGTTGTTTACAACTTTCCACAGGCCTACACGAAGCTGTAGTGACGCTTTTGAATTTGCTTAAGAAACGCACCATCCCTCCTAGCAGTTCCATGAATGCCCTGATTTTCCTACCGACGATGGCCACCATTCACTGTATTTTGGGTAAACTGTACTACAAGCTGGACAAAACTCAGGAAAGTGCCTTACACTACTCAGAGGCTCTCAATCTTGACCCCTACCTGTGGGAAGCTTATGTCGAACTATGCAAAATGAAAGCCACCATCGATCTCAAAAAATTGTACAATGTCATGAGCAGACAAGATCATTTCCCCGCTTCCGCTGCCCGTTACAAGACAAGGAGTGGTATTTTGAAATCTACTCCTTACAAAGTACCGAATTCTACATCGTCCTCTTCATCATCATCGTCCTCTTCCTCTAATGCTTTGCAACAGCAACAGCAGCAACAGCAACAGCATCTTCAATCACAGGCCCAGCAGCAGAATTCACACAATATTTCTCTCGCCCCACCTCACACGAACGCGAAGGGCCAGCCGACAAACTCTTTGCTGAACAAGGCAAATGTTGTCGTATCAACCGTTGGGTTTTCACCTTTTTCTTCAAAGCAACCGACAACAAGCTCTGTGACTAAAGCAAATAACCGCGGCAAAGTACTGACGACTCCACCTTCCAAACTTTTGTCTTCAACGAACTTTAAGACACCAAGAAATAACAACGTGAGTAATAACAATTACAACAATAATAACTACAGCACCTCCAAGAAAAAGGCAGAGTCTATTTCCTTCTCAGGTTTTAAACCGGAATCTTCAAATGGCATTTTGACCGCCAATTTACCTTCATTCTCATCTTTATCCTCATTGCATGAACTCATGTACAATTTTGCCCGAATTTTAGAGGCGTCCTCTCAGTACGACTCATATAAGGCATTGAGGTTGATGGATACACAAATCCCAGATTATATAAAAAATGGGATGCCCTGGTGTCAGGCATGTTTGGGCAAACTGCATTTTGAGATTGTTAATTACGAGATGTCACTAAAGCACTTTCAGCAATTGAGACAGATGCAACCGACCAGATCTGAGGACATCGAAGTCTTTTCCACACTGCTATGGCACATGCATGACAAAGTGAACCTATCGCATTTGTCCAATGAACTGATTGAGATTCAACCAGATAAACCACAGACGTGGTGTTGTTTGGGTAATCTGTATTCTTTGCAAAGAGATCACGATGAAGCGATACGACATTTCGAAAAGGCCACCGAACTAGACCCTCATTTTGCGTATGGATATACTTTACAAGGTCACGAACACTCTTCTAACGATTCCATCGATATGGCCAAGATTTGCTATCGCAAGGCCATAGCATCCGATCCTCAACATTATAATGCCTATTATGGATTGGGCATGTGCTGCATGAAATTGGGTCAATACGAGGAGGCACTCTTATATTTTGAGAAGGCTAGAAGCATTAATCCTGTCAACGTCATTTTGATATGTTGTTGTGGCGTAGCATTGGAAAAAATGTCCTATCAAGAAAAGGCATTGCAATATTACGAGTTAGCCTCTGAATTACAACCATCTTCATCATTGGCCAAATTTAAGAAAGCCCATCTACTCTACGTGATGGCCAGGTATAGTGTCGCACTGGAGAATTTTGAACAATTGGTAGAACTGGCACCTGACGAAGCAACTGTGCATTTCTTATTGGGACAGTTGTACCAGATCATGGGAAGAAAGAAGGACGCAGTCAAAGAATTTACTGCGGCGATGAATTTGGATCCAAAGGGAAATCAATTGATTATTGACGCCCTTGAGAAATGTCACATGCAGGAGTAAGTAGGTAACTATGATTACAATTCATTACATAAATAAATCATGCATAGATGTTAAATTTTTTGAAAAAAAAAAAGATAAAAATGAAAAAACATAACGCCGGTATCATATAATTGAATTCTCTTTCAACATTGGAAGTTTTAGTTTCAGTTTTATAATCTACTTCGTCCAAAATCAATCAAGCACGCCCCGCACCTACACCAAGTTGCCCCTCCGTCTGCTTTATTCTTTCCGGCGTCTTCTCCTGAAACTTCCCAGATTTTGCAGTGCCAGAACGATGCAGGTTAGGGGATAATACCCCAGAGGCAAGCAAGTAGGGACTAGCAAACCCACTGGAAGCCATCGTTGTGCTTCCGTTAGATGATGGGTTGGTGGTAGCAGATACAAGGACGTCTTCCTCAGTGTTTTCCTTGTTGCCCTGTTGTTCCTTTTCCCATAGTAATTGATCCTCATCCTCTTCATTCATATACTGTTGCTCTCTCAACCTTGTCTCTTCGCGTGCCTGCGAAAGCATTTCTTGAGCTCTGCTCAGAGAAACCGTCGTAGTGGAACATGAACTTATCACAGGCACAGAGGTATCGATATCAATGGTGGTCTTAATTAGAGCTGCCATCCAAGCTCTCATGTCATCCTTGCCGTCCACTGCGAAGTAATGGACTCGGGGTTGAGTAAACATCAGTCCTTTCTTCGACCCTGGATGAGGTGGTATCAGTTTGAAGCAGTAACGACCCTTACCCGTACTTGCCGCATAAAGTGATACTAATTTATCATCTTCCTTTGCCGGTACGACACAATGGGCTGTTATATCGATCAACCCGCGTTCTCTAGTGTCACTTGTACTTGCAAAGTAAGATAGTCTCGTTCCATGTAGCGTGAAGAACCTAGTCTTCCAAGTCCCCATAGTACCACTCCCTTTTTTGCTCATCCATCCAGAACAGTCAGCATCTACCATCGCCTTCTCTACACTAATATTCCTGATACCTTCCATAAAAGCTGACGTTTGTCTTTTCTTTGAAGACCCTTTATGGTTCTTCCCAAGCATAGTTGTACCCTTGACAGCTTCACTTACTGATCTTTTTTTCTTGTCTTCATCTACACTGACGTTTTTCTGTTTTACATTTGGAGTAACGTCTTTTGCGCTAACAGATCTTCTCTTAAGTCTAGATTTAGCAGCACTCTTGAACTTAGATGGTGACAAGGAGGTCGGTGCCACAGGAGTGTTTACCGCAGACGTTGTATTGGTACGAATTTCCACCGGGGTGACCTGAGGGCCGTCTTCCAAGCTTTTTTTGATAGGAGCATGGACTGCATTGAACTCTTTAGCCTTTGACGAAAGTTTATCGGGGGCTACATTGACTGGGGTAGAAGAACTGTCATCTTCGTCTTTTATAGAATAAAATGACATAGCTGAAGACTTTCTTAAATCTTGAGAATCTGGATAGTGAGAAGCGACTCCCTGAATTGCCGAGGTAGTTCTTGAATGGGTATTGTAAACACTTGAGGTTGGTCTCCCTAGAGGTTCCCCAGTATAATTTGAGGTCTGCTCTTCTTCGAAATAGTCCGTATTCGAATTTTTGTGAGAAACTTTGTTGATTAGATCCATGAAAGATGCGCCCGACAAATTGTTCCTGTGAACGGCCTCTGGGACCAACCCGCCGTTAATATTTTTGTTACTGTCGGGGGATTTCTTGGTCATTACTGGATGTTGATTGCTCCATGGATCTGGGGAACGCGGAGAGACTGGGGAATGGATCGAACCTGGAGACTCCACAGCTAGGCCAAGACCCAGCCTAATGTTCCCGTTAGGAGACTGTTGGGCCTCTTGTTGAGGGGGGAACTTGTACTTTGGATCTGCTTCCTTCTGGAGTGTATCTTGTGTTGCGTCAAACGATCTAGGGGCAGCACTGAAGTCATCCGGAGCAGCGTTTAGAGAATCTAAGCCCTTATTGTAAGATTCACTATAATTACTTTCGACGCTCGGCGTATTCTTCTCGTATATCGTCGGTGGCGAATAAGCACTACCTGAATGAGCAACGAATTCCCTGGTCAAGTTGCTCACAGGAGATTTTGGTGGTGCAACAGGACTAGGATAAGAAGGAGGTTTGGGGGCCTTTCTAGGCGACGTGAATAATTCTGAGTGAGCGAGATCTGTGTCCATCATGGGTGAAGAAGGTATTGCCTGACTAAAGTTGTCCCCAAAAGATGTTGGCTTATGTTTGACAACTTTCGCGTCTTGCTGCTCCTGCTGCTGCTCCTCCGCAAATTCGCTGTCAATGTCATCCAACGATTGGGATGCCTTCTTGACATGGCCTCTGTAAGTTGGGGCGTGGTTGAAGAAAACTGGTGGAGTCAAGGATTTGGATTTATCCTTGCTATTTGCCGCTGCATTAGTTGCCGTACCTTGTTCCGAAGTGCGTTGGTTACTCAAATCGTTAGGTGTCTTGACCAACTCCCTTAGAGCTTCGATTTCTTTGTATATCTCAAACCTGCTGCCAAAAGAAGTAATCTCGAGCTCTTTCAAATGTACCAACTCTAACTCGAGTAAGATGGCACCGGAAATCTTGTGTTGCTGAAATCTAGATGCAGACTGTACATCGAACCCGGATGATATGAAATATGCCGTCACCTGTTGTGGCGTCCAACTTTTAGCCATCGAAGGTTTCAACTCGCTTGTCTCTATACCATTTATGGTACTTGTGGCTGCCGACGTGTCCTTAGACATCGAGCGGGGCAGACCTGGAGACTCCGAGCCTTTACCAAAGTCTAAATGTTTAGTGGTAGACATTGTGGTGTCGCGTTTTTGCTGACCCTTTCCCTGAATCAGGGCTGGCTGCGGTCCCACATTACTTTGATCCTCCAAAGAACTACTCCTAAGCTCCTCCAAAGCCCTGTCTATGTCACCCATAGTACTCTTGACGGAAACCTGCCTGTTCACGGGCTTCCTCTGTTGCACTTTGACTGGGGCAGCGGTCTCTATTGTCTGTGGAGTGGATAACTCACTGTTGGAACCGTTAAAAGATGTGGTGGAGCCACCCTTGATGCTACCGTTTCTTTTAGCTGACTTGGCCCTCATCAACCCTGGTTTTGCAGTAAAAGTCATCTCTTGAGTAAAAATAACCGGATACAGCCCTTCCTCGTTTGTCCTAAGGTTTTTACCGTAATACCACCCGTCGTTGTATTCTTCGTCATCCATAATCACTTGAATCTTGTCTCCTGGTTTCATATCCAGTTCATCCTGCATTCTCTTGGAGTACTCATTGATCACAATATATATGGCATTGCGCCGCGCGGAGCTTGCTACAGAGCTTAGAGCACTGGCAGGACCATCAGAAGCCGGCCCAACACCAAAAGTGTCCAGTTTTGCCAATGAAGGTTGTATTTTCTTAAAACTCATCAGGGATGAAATCTGTAAAGAGTTAGTCACGATCAATCCTCTATGTCCTCTGATTAAGTATCTGATCTTTGTATCCAGTCTCTGCGAAAAACAAAAAAAAAGGTAACACTCGTAACACTCTGACCTGCAGCTGCTATTCAACTGTACCAGAGGCAAATGAGAAATACCTTCGTCCCTATGGTTTGAATTGTCCTTTGATCAGTAGTGGGGCGTTCTTCCAGGAATTCATTCTTCTTTTTTTTTTTTGAATCAAAATTGAAACTTCAGGAAGTTCACGTGAAATTGGAAAACAAGCAGTGACGGTGTGAGGTCTTTTGATGGTCTTTTGATGGGGCTCTTGATAGTTTATCTAGCGCTGTAGGAGATCCTGCGGCAACTTTGGGTGCTACTATATGACCTTGGTGGCAGGGAGGCGTACATTTTTCTGTTTCTGGGTAGTTCCAATTCGCGAGTTCTTGGTGCGATGAGATGAGCAGCTGCCATCTTTCAAATGACTATGAAGTGACAGGGAAGCTTCTTGGAGCGCTGTGCAGTATTTTTCCAAGTGTTCAGAGGTTGTCCCACTCCCATATGATATCGAACCTCTATTCAAAGTCAGCCGCACTGTACAAAATTGCGGCCCGCTTGCTATCCATTATAAACAACTCCTCCTGTTCAAAGGGGAACGTTCCACCTAAAGTATCGAAGGTATCCACGAAACTATGCCCTTGTTGAGTGGAAAGAGTAAGGCCACCAGGCCCAAGTTTCTGTTAAATTTGAGAATTGATGAGCTGATAAATATACCGCAGTCTTCAGGTTACTGCTCTGTGAGGTGGCATTTAAAAGAGGGCACTGGCTATTCCGTTCATCGTTTGTCTAGATCCAGTAGTGATGATGGCTCCAATTTGGGGGCTCACCAGAGCCACGGTTTCACGCCTCGAGTGCTTGTGGAGAACCACAGGGCTCGGTGGAACTATCAGCTAGAGAGACCGATACTGGTGAAATTGCAAGTGGACAAAACTAAGAAGCTGGAGTCCAAGAGACTTGTCATGGATGTATATTTCGAATTTTTGGAGAACGGTGGCAAGGACGGTGGTATTGCGCGAGCCACAAGGACCAGTCTAGATGCACCCAACATCATCAAGACATCCAACAACGTGTATGCGCCCAAAGTATCAGGGAAACTGCACCTGGGCAGTGTGACCTTGAATATTGTCGAGTACATTCGAAAAGATGAGCAACCGGTGACGAACAGGTTTCTCCTCAAGAAGTCCAAGGTAAATTCCATCATCAACGTGACCGTCCAGATGAAACTGGTTAGGGGCACCTACGACGATTTCGATGTCTGCAAAGCTGCCTCGGGCCAGCTACCTGGTGGTGTGCGCTCAGGTATTGACGACATTCTGGAGGATAGCTCAGACATGAGCAGTCCCGTCTCATCCACTTACCACGGTTCCCCAGGGAGCACGCCTCGATCCACCCAGTTCAACGCTTCTTCACGTGGGTCTGTACGAATGGTAAACGGCAATGTGAATCCTGCCAATGCCAGCGGCAGCGGCTCCGGCAAGGCCCAGTCATATACGGCTGTAGCCTCACCCTCAACCCACGGTAACACGATATCCTCTTCGATGAACCCGCTGGTGGAGAATCTGTACCAAAAGACTTTCCAATTACCGTGGGACCCTCGTCCAGGTGAGTTTACTCCGAAGGAATGTGTGGAGGATATTTTGCAGGGCGGAAACGGTTGGGCGAGAAACGAAAAGGGCATCAGTTTGATCGACATCCAGGCGTTGAAGCTGATAGAGCTGGAAGTGGACTATCAGGACACCGACCAATTCGGTGCCAACGAGAAGCTGAGCGCCAACAAATGGATGGAGAAGGCCTCGAGTGCAGACGAGTACAATGCGATGGACAAACGAGAGTTTTTGGAAAAGAAGCAAAACTGGAGCCACGTAGCCCAGTCTCACAAAGACAAGGTCAAAAGCGAGAACAACGTGAGCAGTGCGCTGATGGAGGAGGGTGAAGGCCATTTGGAGGACTTCAGCGCCGACCAGATAAAGGACACAAAGAGCTGGACGGTGCACCGCATCTTGGCCTAACGGAGGCCGCCGACCGCCACCGCTGGCTCGCTACGGTATCGTTTGTACTGTTTTTATATTCAATTTGACTTACATAGTTTAAAAAGGGACTCGTGTTTGACCAAGCTCACCAGTGGGCTGGGGCACAGCGTGAAAGTCTGACAGCGGCACCTTGTGCCTGATCTGATGAAGATGCCATGCATGATGCCCCTCAGCGAGCACCTTGTGGCTCTCGTATCTCTGATGCCAGCAAGCGTGCCGAACCGGATCAAGCGACTGCCAGACATGTACACGGGGTCCAGCCCTATGGGTCTCTTATATTTTTTCTGTCGCAGTTGGAATTGCAAGACGTGTGTCTTCTTCTTCTCTCCACGACGACATGCGCCTTTTCCCTTCGACAGTGGTACCCGTCGTCGTGGAGTTGTGTGTTCACAACCCACATGGCCACAAGGCCAGTGCAGAAGAAGTCGGTAGGGCAAGTCGTTGCGACTGGGGAAGAATTCAAAATCGCAGGCCAAGCAGGGGAGAGGTGAGCGGAAGTCAGCGGTCATTTGCAAGGGTTTTTTTTTTGTGCCTTATTTCTTTATTATCTTCCCATTTTTTTTTAATTGAATTTGCAAATATTTCCAACAATACCACTCTATCCTTCCTGATAATCCTGTCGTCCTCCCTTTTTTATTTCATTTTTTTTTTAATTTTTGTACTTTTGTGTGTTATTCCCTTCTTATCCTCTTCTTCCTCAAAATGACCATCCTGATGTCTCTGAGCTTCACCTCGCTTCTGCACAGGGCACAGTTGCCGCTCTTTCTATTACTTCTTGAACTATTCACCATCTGGAACAGACACGCCACGCAAAAGATGTGCCCACACGGTGTCATCACAGCGGTCTCTGGCGGGTCGAAGCAGATGGGGCAGCGGTATTCTCTGACAGCTTTGTTCGCTCCTGGCAATTTTGGACCATTCTCTTCGCCACTTTCCACCGGTGGCACATCCACCACTTGCTGTTCAGCAGCTTCTTCTTCCAGATCTATAGTCTCTGTAGTACTACCATGCGTCAACGGTTGCTGTCCCCCTTGGTCATCCGCTGCGCTCAGGACTCTCATCAAGTCCAAGTCATCAGCTTGAGATCCCGTAGGGTCCGCCTCTCTCTCACCCACTACTTCGAAGCTTACGTCCGTTTCACTCCCACTAGTACCCTGGGAGGCTCTACTGAGCCGTCTCCTTTTGTTAGACATCTCTATGCCCTCCTCATCGTCAGAGGATCTCTGGCCAGGCGAATCCATTATACAAGATGAATTAGCCAAGATTTTAAGCCAAGGGCCAAAGTACAAACGAAGAATCTACTAAGAATCATCCAAGCCCTGAGGCAAGGAAAGGAAAAAAACAACTAACGCTAGAGCAGAATCACACGTAGTCCTGGCAACAGATGTATGCTAAATGCTTGTTGATAAATGCAGAACAGTAATGGAAGGAGATGAGAAAAAAAATGGATAAGTCGTGATAGTCACGTGCTTTAAACATTTAGAACGTTTGACTGCTCCAAGTTAGACCGCTCCGTACATTTATGAAAAATGTCACAAAAACTTTTTTTTTGAGGTTTTTCAAACTTTTGAAAAATTCGAACGGACGCAAACCGAGTGTTGCAGTGCGATGAGCTCAATGCCTCACCGTGTTCCACCAGCAAGAGCTAACGCCCGAATTTTGGCATACGGAAGATTGGCAAAACTAGGTATTAGACATAGCTGATATACTAGGATCTGGTTTTTGAATAGTGTTTAGCGAGGCCAATAGAATAAACTAACAATGTCCACAGGTGCTCAGGGTACGAAGTTCAGAATTTCTGTATGTTAAAGGACGATTTATGAAGCAGGAAATTTCAGAAATACTAACTCATCATTCAGGTAGGTTTGCCAACTGGCGCTATAATGAACTGTGCTGACAACAGTGGTGCCAGAAACCTTTACGTCGTTGCCGTGAAGGGTGTTGGTGCTCGTTTGAACAGATTGCCAGCCGCCTCTCTAGGTGACATGGTCATGGCCACCGTTAAGAAGGGTAAGCCAGAGTTGAGAAAGAAGATTATGCCAGCCATTGTGGTTCGTCAGTCCAAGCCATGGAGAAGAAAGGATGGTGTGTACTTGTACTTCGAGGACAACGCTGGTGTGATTGCCAACCCCAAGGGTGAAATGAAGGGTTCTGCCATCACTGGTCCCGTTGGTAAGGAGTGTGCCGACTTGTGGCCTCGTGTGGCTTCCAGTTCGGGTGTTGTCGTTTAAATTCCCCATCAAAATGATTCTATGAACTATATATTAGAGGAATTTAATTTTGTTTTTAATATCAGCGGAGCTTCACACAACAACATATATCTGTATAGCTATTAAACTTTTCATCACACTAAAACATGTAAGCGTCTTTTGATAAAAGTTGATTAGGGGGGGGTGAAGATCAAGACATCATGGAGAATCGTGGCATTGTGGGTATGCTGGCGGACGTAGGGTCCAGCAAGGTCAAGGAGAGGAACCAAGCGCTCGACGATCTGACTACGACTTTGAAACAGCGTCCGGACCTGTTGCCGACGAAACTGCTGGGATCTACCGCTGAGACACTCATCGAGCTCGTAGACGGCGAACAACGCAAATACTGTGAGCTGCTTGCATCTTTGACCGATTCCAAGAGGGGTAAGCTCTCCCTGAGTGAGAATAAGCTCTCGACGGTGTCGTACGTCTTGAGACTGCTCGTGGAGAAGACGTGTTCAAGATTTAAATTCAAGACTTTGAAACTGCTACTGGCGGTGTTGCCCGAACTCATGGTGCAAGAAGGGTCCCTCAATCTGTTGGAGCCGAGCTCCGTGCATTTGTCGTTTGCCCTCTTGGCGCTGGTCAAGAGCGATCTGTTCCAGTTGAAATTCACCGTCCACCAATGGGTATCGATAGTAGACAAGACGTGCAATCTCTTAGATCGCCGGCTCAAGTCCTCCATTAACGATAGAAATGTTTCCAATTTCTTTGCGCTGTTGAGCACTCTGATGGCCATGGATACTGTGGGCGTGGAGCAAATCTCGGCGGCTCTTCATAGAACTTTGATGCACTATTTGCAGCTCAGCCAGAAGGAAAATGTCAGCACGAGACTGGTGCTGTCGCTGATCAACCAGTTTGTGGTTAAAACTCACTGTGTTGACGTTTGGCGATGTTTACAACTGATCAAGGAAACTTGGAGACACGCGCTCATCATCCGTTACAGTTCCACGCACAGTGACATACAGAGAGAACTGTCTTATTTGGGACTGTTTGGTAGCGAACTCGTGTGGAATCGTATCCCTACCATGGTGGGTCAACTTGAATCCGAAGGCGGGCATTATAGCGATGGTCTTGTTTCCCTGTTTCAAGAATATTTGACTTCTGCATTGATCAATTACAAGTCAGCTTCTCTATCCATTGATTGTCTCAAATTGAATGAGAAGAGGGCCGGCATGGTAGAGTGGTTTGAGTTTGTAGATTTTCAACTCAAGGAATCTTCAGATCCACATGCTTGGTTCAACCTTTTGGCCGTGGCCAAACTGATCGGCTGCTATTACCGCATGGCGGAACCGAACGACTCAGCAGGGCAGCTCTTCAAAAGGAGAAAATTTCAGCCCGACTTAAGTTCTATCCTCGGGGGCTCGACTGGGGTTGAAGATTTCGTATGCAACTGCCTTGAAGTAGGAAATACGGATGTTAAACTTTTAGCCCTGCAGATTTGTGCCTTCCATGCTGCAATGCAAGATGTAAAGTTTCAAGATGAGACAAGATTAAAAGAATCGCTCTTACAGAGCTTTGAAGATATCGAACACACAGGCTGGACCTGTCTTTGCTTGACGTCTTTGATTTCACAGCAGACCTTCTCACTGGAAGAGGATGAATTAAACCGGATTTTTAAGCTTTGTCTGCCGCTTGTCAAGATTCCGGAAAGATGTCAATCAGCGTGCAAGTTACTGGCGAGTGCCATGAAATATTCCACGCATCGTATCACTGATACTACAACTTTAAATCAAATTTATGATCTTTATGAATTATCCCCAATCAATGGTCCTAGCCTGATCTGCAACGAAGCATTCGCGTTTTGGCAATATCTGGAAAGTTATGGCAAGGAGTTGCAATTTCGGCTGGGCGGCTCCACAGCTAATAAAATAATTGAGTGGTTAACATCTAAATGGAGCCAGTTGCTAAGTTTGGAAGATTGTCAAAATATGTTTTATGCCTTCGTGTCATGGTTATCCGGCAGGGAAAGTAACGGCGGCTATGAATCAAAGGGTTCTTCGCTGCTTGGATGGAAATACGGTTCCTGGCAAGATTATTATTTCATTTGGGAAAGATACAAAGACCAGAGGAACTTCCTGTTACAAAGGGAACCGCTTGCGAAAACCCCAAAATCCGAAACAGACGATAACCACATAGCACACATTATAGTGGAAAGAACCTCTTTGAACGAGATATTGTACCGTTTATTGGGGATAATTGAGGACAACAGTGCTGGCTCGCCTTTGTTGCAATTTAGGTGGATCACCCAAATTCTTAGACTGATAAATAATATCTCTGGTGATTTATCTTTTTTGGAGTTTGTGAGCGATTTCAAGCGCTCTGTGTCATTAGTTTTCCCTGCACTGCATTTTGACGATAATAAAACTTATATGGAATTTTTCCAGACCATTATAGCTCTCAATGTCCCTAATGTCGAACATTTAGTCTTTAAGGGACTTCGGATTGAAGACATCGTTGTCAATTTCCGAAATAACTTGGATAAAACAAAAACGAAGCAAGTTTCCACTATAACGGAATTTGACGCGGTTTTTGATCATGGCGCTGGAATCAATGCATATCATCAGAACACATCTGTGGTAAATCCTTACTACCGTTATGGTGTCCAACTATCTGTTGAAGCTCTGGTACATGTTCTTCAGAGAAAAAACGAGCCTTTTCTCAACTCTTTTGAAATTATTTTAGATTTTTTGAATGGTATGGAGACTGGCACCTTCATCAGATGCCTTACTCCTATTATTTGTTGGTTAGGTGTCATCAATCAAAATGAGACGTTAGATTACCGTCTATTAGAGCAATTCACCCAACTATTAAGCGAGCATTTACTAAGCAAAGAGTTCAACACTTCTAATTCAGCAATTTACTTATTGTGCTCTTACCTTGACGTTATCAGGGACCAGTGGCTTTCCAATCTCGAGAGTTCTTTGAACTCCGATTGTAACGACATTTTAGATTGGGTAATTTCACGGTTTAACGACAATTCATTTAGCGGATTGTGTGCAACAGCGAGATTATCTGAACTCCTTCTACGCATGCTAAGGTTCAATGATCTCTCCCGTACATGTGTGAAAGGAGGAAAACAAAGAGTGTTCGCAACTTTTACAGATTGTTTGGAAAGGCTTGAGAAGGCTACAATTTTGACCGAACTGCCAGAAATTATTTCCTATATGTCAACTGTTAGCTATAAAAACCAGAGGATCATCTTTTCGGAAATCAAGAGTTTCTTCGAATGTCCACAACAAAGCATAGAATCCTCAGCCTTCTATGTTTTCTCGATGTCGGAAATTTCTTTGATGTCATACTCCAGTCTCGCCTTTTCAATTCAGGATATGGTTTCTTACTCTTCTTTTGAACACACTCGCACATATATCGTTGCAGCTTTGGAAAGAATAGCCAAAAGTCTGAATTTATCAACCCTTACAGAGTTGTTCGATGTTTGTAAATATGATATGCTCTGCTTTTGGGGTATGATGGTAAAAGAGACCCAGGAAATTCAGTGGGACTTCAAGTTATTTGGATTCAATCGGATAGAAGACTTTTTAACTCGCTACGCATTAGAGCTGGTGGCTTTTTGTTTTTCCAGATCTTTGCAAGCCTCCCCACTTATGGATAAACTTACCAAAATCACGGGGAAAACAAATTCTCAATTGCTATCCGAAAGCTATCACATTGCGCTGCCGCTATCTTTTGCTGATGGAGGAATTGGAGATGCTATATTTGGTGTTGTTCAGGATCTACTGGGAACTCATTTTACGAAATCCTGTAGTCAAGTGCTGGTTTATCGGTGGATCTTAAATTTTTGTGATTTTGGTTCTCTAGTGGACACTGGATTAATCCTGAGTAAATTGTTCCCAACCTCGTTGATGTTGAAGGAACTTTTCCCTTCAAATTCTGTCACATCGAGGTACCAATTTCCTCTACATATTTCACCAGCAACTTGGGCAAAACTTCTAATGGATTTTTCTTCTAAATACCAAATCTCAAAAGGTGATTTGCGCTTTTTAATCCTTTGGCTTTTAGCGGACCTCGAGGTTTCGAAGTTCAATGAGGTTCGATTAGCATGCCTCCGTCAATTGAAAAGCGTTATAGTTGCAAATGAAAAGACTCTTTCGAATTGTGACTTCTTACCAAGTATTCTAGCCGTGCTAGCCAAATATTTGCGAGATATCAAAATTCACGGTGAAGTCCTCACTGTGATCATTTGTCTTCTCAAGTTAGCTGAGGAAAGCAACTTGCATATAGTTGATGCACTTCCTTCACTATTTTCGGAAGTTTTAATATTCATGGAAGTTCATCGTAAAGAAATCGACAAGTCATTTAAAGTTGTGTCGGAATCCATAAATGCTAAAGAAATTCCTTTCTCGGAAACTTGGGAGTGTTGTAATGATATTATTCAAGGAAATCCTGTTAGCGACAATATTTATAAAAACGATGAATTATTGAAGGTCAACGACTGCAATAGGGATAGGCTGGTTTTATTGTCCCTCATGTTTTCACATGCTCGAATCCCAGAAGCCTGCAAGTTGACTGTCGAACCATCCACCTTGGCTATTGACAATATTTTGAAATTCAACATCCCTGAAGAATACATCTCGAGGAACTTTTTATTGTGGACCGCACACTATCTTGGTGCATTTGAATCAGCCCAGGAAACGAGTGAAATCCTGCAAATTTTCCGTCATCCACAGCAAAATATGAGTTTCCGGGATTTTTTTGGTGATCCAGGATCGTTGAAGTTTTTACTTGAAGAGTTTTTTGAATTTTATGAAGGTTCTTTACCTTTCCAGTTCTGTAAGGTTCGGATTTTGTGGGAATCAGTTTTGGCATTTTTACTCAATAAGTATCAGAAGAATGAAAAAGACCCAATGAGAATTGATGAGAAGAATTACGAAAAATACAAACGACGCTCTATCTTCATGGACTTGAAATTATTTACCTTATTGCATGGAGATCTTAAGATTTGTTATGATATGGAAGACTTTGTTGTCTCCCATTATTTATCCTCTGGCGAAAGTTACGATAGCTGGTTATTGAATTTTGCTGGAGCATTGTTAGGTCACATCTCTTTGAACATACCCGATATAAAACTCTTTTATCACCTCTGTCTCGCATCTCAGAGTTTCGCGCAGAACATTTTAACAATTCTTTTCAATTTGCTGATGTATTACGATCCCAAAAAAGGTGTTTACTGGGCTGTTCGTATGTTTTGTGAGACCGAAAGCTTGTTAGGAGTCAAAGATGCGATCGAAAAAACGACATGTGTTCTAAAAATTATTAGCATGCTAAGATCTGGAAGCAGAGTTAACGAGCGGCATTGTGCATCTGCCTATACATCCCTACCTCTTAAATCAATATGTGAATCCGCTCTCAAAACTCGACAGGTAACTTTCAGTTACATGCTATTTGAGGAATTTTCCATGGATAACCTGAGTGAATTGGACACAGTCACCCTAGGTACCATATATGAATCACTTGGAGATGTTGATCTAATGGTTGGTTTGCCCACGCCACATTCTTTGCTTGGGGCCCTACACTCTATCAATAAAATTGAACCTACAACTTGGAAAAGCTTTGTGGTTAATAATGCTGACTTTAATTCAAATTATAATGAGTGTCTAAAGTTGGGGCAAAAATATCTCCTAAAAGCTACAGAATCTCAGGGATTTTATGGTTTAGCATCTTCTTTGTGTAGCACAATGTCTAATCCGCAGTCTGATGAACCTTATAAGTGGGCGCTACAATTGGGCAACTGGGATCTCCCTTCACCTGAGCACATCGATACCAAAGATAAGGGACTATATTATAGCCTTAGGAGAGTTTTACACGAGGACACGGAACCTTTTAAATGTTTAGAAGAATCGCTCGTTACACTTGTGGAAAGGAGGAACAGTTTTATATCCGAAAAAGAGTGGGTTGGCGCGATTTCCAATATCTCAATGTTGCAAAGATTTACTGGTAGCCTGAAAGCCCTTGATAGCGCAGTTATTATGCTGAAGCATCTTTCGGTTCTAGATGAACAGAAATTACAGTACTGTGAGTTTGAAGATTATAAATCCAATGTGCAGTCAAAATGCCTACTGCTAGCTGTCCTCTCACGCAAAGCAAATAATGAAGATTGCGTGGCGCCTTCGGAAATAAAAACTGCAAATGTAATTCAGTTGACGAATTATGTGAATTACGCTATTGAGAACAAATCTCCCCAGGATGCCTTAAGATACGCATTCTTGGTAGACAGTTTGGTGAAAGAAATAAATGCAGTTGATTCTAAATTTCCTTTATTAGGATCTCTACATCGACTAAGTTCTTTTGTGTCAGCGAAAGCTTTATGGGAGTGCAAGGAATTTAAAACGCCCATCATGATTTTAAAAGATTTATTAGAACAAAACGATGAAACGAATAGTGATACAAATTTAAAGGAAGAATACCAACAGTTCAGTTCCCTTTTGAAAGTTCCCTGCGATTGCATTAAAGCAATGTTGGTTAAATGGACCTCTGAATCGCGTTTAGAGGCCGTATCCGTCATCTTCGAGAATTACATAAAACATTTTGACGCCAAAATCAAAGACCATGATTTGCGTGCTAATATGTTTTATATTTTGGGCAATTTTTTGACTCTTCAAGCTCAGAAATTACAGGCTAGTAGGGAAATTGAAGAGAGACAGCGCAGGTGTGATAGACAGATCAATGAATCTCAAGCTTTGGAAACAATTCACAAAAATCCAAACTTACCAGATAATGAACGCAAAGATGCTAAACGGCACTACAATAGGGTTCGTGTGCAGCTGAAGAACGATATTGAGATATTGGACAGTTTGAAGGTTCAGAGGATGCAATTCGTTTCAAAGGCATTGCATTACTACTTGAATACTTTAGTTTTCACAAATAAATATGACGGTGACGTGCTAGACAAGTTTTGCGGCCTTTGGTTTGAACATGATGGAGATAACGAAGTCAATGTGCTACTTTTCAAGGAAATTGGATCAGTACCAAGTTGGAAGTTTTTACCCTGGGTGAATCAAATTGCATCTAAGTTGTCCACTGAGCAAACAAAATTCCAAAAGCCGCTACAATTAACCATGAAACGTCTGCTTTTCAAACTACCCTATGATTCTCTCTACTCTGTCATGTCCATTTTATTTTATGGCAAACAATCAGTGAACCTGGATTGTCGTGTTTCACAAAAGGTGCAAGCGGTTGAAAAGTTGTTGAATGAGCTACAAGGTTTTGAAAAAGGCGGCTATTTCGCTAAATATGTTCTTCCTGTAAGAGAGTTTTGTGAAATGTCTGTGGAGCTTGCCAATACCAAATTTGAATTAACTTCAAAATCACCCAAAAGAATGTACCTTTCAAATTTAAAAATCGGTCAATATTGGTTAAATACTCTACCAATGCAAAAACTTCCTTTGCCTACCGTGCATATCCCCATTAACAGCTCAAGCGATGGCAAAATTGCAAGATCTTACATAACATCGACCGTGGAAACAGTTGATATTTCATGTTCAGGCATATCGCTACCTAAAATTTTAACTTTTTACATTTCTGATGGCAGTAAACGAAAAGTTCTTATAAAGGGTAGCAATGACGATCTGCGGCAAGATGCCATCATGGAACAAGTATTTGGTCAAGTAAACAAAATATTGCAACGCGACAAGCAAATGCGTAAACTGGGTTTGAATATCAGCACCTACGAAGTCATTCCCTTAGGCCCCAACGCGGGTATCATTGAATATGTTGCTCACTCTGTGTCTTTGCATCAGATATTAGTTACATTGCATGGGAATGATAAGATTTCTTTCGACCAAGCAAGAAAATGCATGAAAAATGTTCAAACTAAGTCTAAAGGTGACAGAGTAAGCACCTTCAAGAAACTCATCGAATCGATCAAGCCTCAGTTACGCAACTTCTTCTTTGATTATTTTCCCGAACCGCAAGAGTGGTTGTATGCCAAGAAAACTTATACCAAAGGTGTTGCTGCGTCTTCTATTGTTGGTCATATATTGGGTTTAGGTGACCGGCATCTAAATAATATTTTGCTTGACTATAAAACTGGCAAACCAATCCACATTGACTTAGGTGTAGCATTTGATCAGGGACGACTGTTGCCTATCCCGGAATTAGTGCCATTCAGGCTTACTAGAGATGTGGTTGATGGCTTTGGGGTGACAGGTGTGGATGGACTCTTCAGGAAAAGCTGTGAAAACACGTATTCAGTCCTTCGTGAAAACTACGAAAAAGTCATGTGTGTGTTGAACATTTTGAAATGGGATCCCCTGTATTCTTGGGTTATGTCACCTGTAAGACGTCATAGGCATCTGCTAGAAGAAGACATTCCGTCGTATGGTAGTGTGAATTTGGGCGAAGTGGAATCAGGGATTAAACATGAGGAAGAAAATCAAGAATCATATAGAGCGCTCAAGGGCGTTGAAGAAAAATTGATTGGTAACGGTTTGAGCGTGGAGGCGACGGTACAAGAGTTGATTCAGCAGGCAACAGACATCGAAAATTCGGCATTAATATACATGGGGTGGTCACCATTTTATTGAAGAATTAAATATATAGATCTATATATATTCTTTTTCATCCAGCTGGGTAATGAGTCGCGGAACATCTCTTTTGCAACAATGCATGTATCTAACTTGCATAATTTTGAAGCAGCTGATCATGGATCAAAGAACATTATCATTTATTAATTCCACGTAATTGCTGGGTATAATGCCGGTATCTCCATTGGATCTTTTAGCCTTCCACCATCTGCCCTCAATGTCGCTAACTTTCAGAATTTCACCCTGTTCGAAAGAAATCTCATAAGCGTCATCTGCATCTGCCTGGTACCGGTACAAAGTCTGTGCAGTGTAGGGGAAATTCTCCTCTCCAGTGTCACTGTAGAGCTCTAATGTTCCACCCATCGTAGTGTCTGTGTTTCCGTTCGACGTTTCCGTCATGAAAGTGTTCTGGTTCAAAGTATTTTGGCTCTCCGGCATCATATTTTGATGGTTTAGACTTCCTGGAACGTTAATGTCTGAATATGCTACACTCCCAGGTCTTTCCAATTGAGGGTTGGAGGCAGAGTAATATGCTGGATCAGGGTGTTCAAACCCAGTGAGTGCCGTCGACGACATGTAATTCTGTGGTAAATTCTCCTCCGTGAAACGTTGGCTCCTAAGATGGCTCCTTGTGCGACGACGTGCTCTCATGAACGCATCTTGTGTAGCCGAGGGCCTGATTCCTCTCAACGAGAACGAATCAATCCATCTACTTGTGGGAGAAGCATTGTCACTTCCATAGTAAAAGATCCATATCAAATTCACAATGGAAAGTAATATCACACCAGCCGATGCGGCGGCCTTACGGGACCCGTCCCCATAGACCAAAATTGTAGCACTGTTGGTGTTGTATACAAAGGACACAGCAGTGGCCCCTGTAATAAAATTTTTGTAATAATCCACTACGTCATAGCAGTAAAACGTTACGAGCATGAATAAAATCAGAAATTGGTACGCTATCCCCCACCAGGTGAACCTGGGGAAGTCATCTGTATCAGAAGCCGTTGCTATGCAGCCGGCGATTGCAATACACCATGACAGCAGGCAGATAGATATTGAGGACAGGGCAAATGGATCTGAAATAAGATTATTGAGGCTGAAGCTATGCTGAATGTGGAGTTTCTTCCTCTGAGCTCTTGCCTTGGCTCTGCTGGGCATCGGAACCTTGTCCATTGCGCTTGGCTAATTCACAAAATCTTGAGTTGATCAGTTGAAATTGACAACGTTGATTTTGACCGTTCTCTTTTTTTTTTGTAACTTCTTTGGCCTCAATTTGTTAGAAGAGATGAGATGAAGATCAAGCTTCATTTTTCGCGTCACTCAAGAATTCCCCAAACGTATCGCCTAAAGCAAAGTTACTTCAAAATTTATGCATATTGAGAGAAAGAGCAGGTTTGAGAAGTTGAAAGCAGTGGCAAACGATTTTTCGTAATTTTGATGAATAAATAATTTACTTTGACAGTTTAGAATGCCTTTGATTAGCTGGTATAGAAATTGTACATAATTCCCCAAGATTATTTTATGTGTACACAGCACTCTTGAAAACCAATGGGTTTGGGGTGCAAAGGAATGATTTTTCTTAGTTCGTTTGATTAATCAATGTCGAAATAAAGCTTGAGGTTTTTAAAGCGATAAGTGAAGAGCACACCTAGTATAACCCTATAGGGTAATGTAAATTGGGAACAAGAGAAGATGTAGTTTGGGACAGTTGTGCATCGCGGCTCATACTGGTGAAAGAAATCGGAGCTACTCAATAGTTTTGAAATGCTAATATTTTGTTACTTTCACGATCCACGAATAATTTAATATACTTGAAATGTTTACTTTTTCGTATTTTTGAAGGATGCTTGGGATGTTGATCAACGCCTATTCCAACTTGAAATCATGAACCCTTGACCACATCCCTTAGTCGCGGAAATTTGAATGGTGAAGCATTTATCATAGATAAAATGCTTATATAAATAATGACTCTTGATAAATGGGATATAACTTTGTTTTCGTTACATTCCTTTGTGAATTCAAGAAAATCATTTGATGTTCAAAGTTGCTCAAGTTTATAAAGATGGACTATTAAATAGAATTAAGTTCAATCCTTTAGATTTGTAAAGATGTAGGTGGCGTATCGCATATGGATTCAGAAACCTCTTTCTCTATCTTATTATACAATCTTATAATTATGCCTCTAATGAGAAGCTCCCATTAGAAAAGTAGCCGTCAAAGATGCAATCATGACCAGCACCCCCCAAATGGCTAGCACAAGGCCAGTGTACCTGGCAAGCTTGTCTCTCCTGGGTATGGAATCTGTACTATATTCCGAGCCAATAAGACAGTAGCCAAAAATACCAGGGAGGATGAAAGAGATGGAGGTGGAACCAGTGGAACCCACAATCGCCAACATGCGGGCTAGAGAAGTGACAGATATTGCCAATAAATAAGATGCAACGAGAATGCATACAGTGATAATTTTGAACCTTTTACCGTGTAAAGTGGACACGGGAAGACCTTCTTCTTGATTTTCAAGTAAATCTTCCGATGGAATCAGATTAGAACTCTCGTTACTCCTGGAAACATTTTCATTGGTTATACTCGGTTCCTTATCGTGTGCTTGGAATGAATTTATAATGTCGTTGATGGAAGTCCTAGCCGGGTGGCACTGCAAGGGAAATGCCAGCATGACCAATAGAACAATTGCCACTCTTCCGATCGTAGTGGACACTGACGGTGGGTACAGCACAATGATGTTGCCGGCAACATTATCGCCAAAGGTTAAGTAACCCGCGGCTCCGATGACAGTATACAACATAAACGCAATCATCATTGAATTACGGCCAATTTTTAATAGTTTTCTCGTGGATGTGTCTTTCTGCTCATTATACACAGAGAAGGCATTGTGGTGGCAGGTATAGGCAAAGACGAAGATTGGCAGAGTAGTTAATGGCGAAGGCTCGTCCTCAGGAAATCCAATGGACACTTTTCCTCTAATATCATGAATCTCCTGGGATGGCCACACGAAATGTATTACCACCAGACAGCAGAGATATCCCACAGATGACAGAGCCACGGCGGATGCCTTGCGCAAGGAGTTCAGTTTCTTCATGAAGCACAAGGGCGACACAATGAACAACATCACCATGGTAATGTGGAAGTTTCTTTCGACTAGAATTTCATGGGATGTGAATGTGGCGAGAACTTGAGGTAGCAGATCGCCAACAACTATCATGTAGGAGACCCCCACTCCGAAGCATTTAATTGCAATGGCCAAGTCAAATACCACAGTGAGCTTGGGGTGAATTAGTCGAGTCAATGTGAAGAATGACGCAGTCCTCGCTGGAACGTACCGAGCCACCTGGGCTTGCAGTAAAAGTCCTGTCATGGCACAAAGAGAGCAGAACCCAAGTACCACGATGCCGTACGTTAAACCCAGAGTCTTGAATCCATAGGGCATTGCCAAAATGCCAGCGCCACATGCAGTGTGCAGCAGAGTCGCTACACCACTTTTGACGTTTGACAACATCTTATGAAGTTTCTTCAGCCCTTTCTGTTTTTTGTTTTGTTTTATTGTTGTCCTTAGTTGTTGCTGTTCGTGATGTTGTTGCAATCATTGATACACACGTAATTTATATACAAGAAATGATTATTTGAAATCAGTATCCCTTGCGCTTGGCGTCTTTGACCACTTCAATCAGTCTCTTAAAACCCTTCATAAAGTCCTTTCTGTGTCTCTCCGACCTCTTATTCTCTGCTACCTTGCCTGGTTTCAAATAAAATCTTTGAGCCCTCTTGTCCTGAGGAATTTTGTTGGCAAACATTAGTGAATTAAGTTGTCTACAGGCAGCAGCGGTGTCGTTATTGTATACATCAACCGTTCTACCAGCAACGACACCGGTGAGTCTAGAGCTCAGAGCGTCATCCTTAGGTTGTAAATCAAACGTAGCCACGCGACTCCGAACTCTTTCATGAGAATTTTTAGGCTTCAAATTCAGGAGGGGTTTAGGGCCCTTTGAATTGGAATGGTTGAGACGTAGGGGGTTCAGCTGAGATGGATCAAATATAGGGTCTTGCAGCACTTTGGAGGTGGAACTGAACCCTCTGGCAAGTATTCCCAAGCCAGTGGTATATCTTAAAGCGTAGCCACGGTACAAGGTTTTCAACATGGCCCACAAACCGCTTGAAAGTGATGGTTTCTTACTCACTTTGTAGAGATGAATTTGAAATTTTTCATTTTATTGAAATCGAAAATTGGAAAAAAAAAGTTTCAGTAAAAGAGACAGAAGAAACCATCAAATATGTCTAACAAGGCTGCTGAGGTTGCGGAGCCTGTTGCCAGGGTTGCGGAGCCATCGAAGGAGGGTGTTCCTTCGGAATCACTCCAGGAGGAACCAGTCGCTACTGTTTCCTCCAGTTCCAATAAGAAAAAGAAGAAGAAGCGCAGCAAGAATAATATTAAGAACATTACGCTGATATACCCTAATGAGAAGTATCCCGAGGGCCAGTGGCAGGATTACAACCTCAAGAGGACCACGGAAGCTGAAGAGAGGTACATGGCTCGAGACCAGGAGAGGGAGCAAGAATGGAATGACATGCGTAAGGGAGCGGAGATTCACAAACGTGTGAGAAGAAACGTTCAAAACAAATTGAGGCCAGATATGCCCCTGACAGATATTGCCAATACCATTGAGGATGCTACAAGAAAGTTCACCGGTGCAGAAGATTTGAAGAAGATGGATAATCCTAAGAGCCAAGGTATCGGTTTCCCCACGGGGCTGTCGTTAAACCATTGTGCTGCGCATTTCACTCCCAATGCTGGGGACAAAACCATTTTACGTTACGAGGATGTGATCAAAATCGATATTGGTGTGCAAGTCAACGGCAACATCGTTGATTCTGCATGGACTCATACTTTTGATCCCAAGTACGACAATTTACTGACGGCGGTACGTGAAGCGACGTATACTGGTGTTAAAGAGTCTGGGATTGATGTGAGACTTACTGACATTGGTGAGGCTATCCAAGAGGTCATGGAATCCTACGAAGTGGAAATCGACGGCAAAGTTTACCCTGTGAAGCCTTGTAGAAACCTATGTGGTCATAATATTGCACCATATACTATCCATGGTGGAAAAAGTGTGCCCATTGTCAAGAACGGCGACGAGACCAAAATGGAGGAAGGTGAGCATTTTGCCATTGAGACATTCGGGAGTACGGGACGTGGGTTTGTTGTGCCGGGAGGTGAATGTTCTCATTACGCCCGCAGCGCTGGTGCTAACGTTTCCCCTCAATTGGGCAACGCTAAAAAATTGCTTCACACCATCGACACTTATTTTGGTACATTACCTTTCTGTCGTCGTTATTTGGATCGTTTGGGCGAGGAGAAGTACTTATTCAGCTTGAACACATTGGTCCGTCATGGTATCGTCACGGACTACCCACCTTTGAACGACGAACCTGGATCTTACACCGCTCAATTTGAACATACCCTACTTCTGCACCCACATAAGAAGGAAGTTGTCAGTATGGGAGACGATTATTAGGCATTTTTGCTGCCTTTGTCAGTAGTAGATCATTTAAGAGAGGCTAATCCCGGTAAGGGGAGTCAGATAATTTGTCTAAAGCTACGGAACTACCTTGGCAATTAAGTGTAATATCTAAGATAATTTTCAGAGACATGGCCATTTTCAACAACCATCATACAGGGCTATGCTAATTGATTCAATCTCGTAAATTTCTGGTATCATTCATAACTGAAAGAAAGAAAAAACAAACAAACAAATTCTACAATGCATAGAGTGTACATACTGCTCTCTAAATAAATCGTTTTAAGCGTTACCTTTTTATTCCTTGTATCTTCCCGTGGAGACGCTTATGCCAACAAGAGCGGTGAAGGTACCGACCGACGCGTGAAATTGAGGTATCTTGCAAAAAGGCCAATCTGCTTTCAACCGCTAAACCTCAAATTTCTGGCCGATAGCTTTCGCTATTCGCGAAGATATTTAATAAAAAGATTAGGCAAGAATTTTGGAGACGTTTTGTGGCTGATCGGCACAAGACAGGAGCAATTTCTTGCGTGACGCTTCGATTATTGTTTGAATATTTTGGTCATTATCAACTTTTCAAAATAAAATTTAGTTCCACGAAGCCTATTCGAATCTACATTTTTTTTTAAAATAAAAAAAAAAAAAAAGCTTCTCTTGATAGCGTAGGTCTTCTCGTGGTTTCTTCATGCCCCAGCACCTGCACTCTTACCATTTAATTTGCCAGTCACATTGGAGCCCAATAGTTTCCTCTTGTAATAAGAAAAAAGTTGTAAAAAAGCACAGAATTTTTTTTTCCATAATGAAGAGCCACATCCAAAACGAATCAGGGTGGGGATGTTCAGCTAATCCACCCGCCTCTCTCTACCCCTAACGGCGGTCTCATCGCCCACTATGTTTCCATTCATTCTACTATTATGGTTTCCCAGTATGTTTCCATTTATTCTACTATTCCCAATGTACGTATATAGTGACATTGTTTCCTCATTTTGGCAGTGGCTCCTTTTTAAAGGCTTCGAAGTACCCTTCCGTTAGCAGCAAACAGCATTTAAAGGAGAATAAGCAAGGGTTCTTTGAGGAATATAGAAAAGCTTATAAATTCTTTGTAGTTGGACAGTAGTTGAATCAAACAGTTTGCAAATTTTGCAGAATGGCTCTCATTGATATCAGCCCAGATGTTTTGGAGTACAAGCGTATGTTTTTTGTTTGTTTATTTGTGAAGAAGAAAACTTGGAACCGTGATTTACTAACGTAACGTTCAAAATTGCAGCTCCTTTTACGAAGCAGTCCACTGAGTATGCTACCATTACCAACAATTCCGCTCAACCTGTGGTTTTCAAGGTGAAGACCACTGCCCCTAAATTTTATTGTGTCAGGCCCAATGCTGCCGTGGTGCAACCTGGTGAATCCTTGCAGGTGCAGGTGATTCTATTGGGGTTGAGTAAAGAGCCAGCGGCCGATTTCAAATGCCGTGACAAGTTTTTAGTGATAACACTGCCAGCACCATACGATTTGGGCGACAGACAAGTGGCGGACGTTTGGCACGAGTTGGAGTCCGAATTTAAGCACCAGGCCGTCTCCAAGAAGATTAAAGTCAGGTACTTGACCGAAGATTATGCCGAGGACACTGCCCATGCGGCTTACGATGGTTCCTCTGCCGGCATAGACGGTGTTCCCGCCACTGCAGACTACCAGGAATCGGAACATCCGGACAAAGCCAAGGTAAATACAGATAGCAGCGCAGAGGTCCCTGGAATCGGGTCTATCAGACAGCCTGATGCCTCCTCTTCCGAGGGCTCCCTGAACTCCACTGCCTTGATCCTAGTCGCTCTCATCGCTTTGGTGCTCGGGTGGTTGTACTATTAGGATATGTTAAGTTAAGCTAAAAAAAGCTCACATTTCTTCTCCCGTAACTCTTCTCTTTGGTGTATGCAAACACGCAGGGCTTATATGCTGCTCGCTATTACTACTAATACTATTATTCTTACCCTTCGTAATTGATAAAATACTTGTCTTTTGCAAATAGAAAGAAAATGTACAGCTCAAAAATTGAGGTTACTATATTCCAATTAGAATTATACACTTTAGGCTTCTAGAGCCAAACGGCCCTTTGGATTGGTGACTTTGACACCCAAGGCCTTGGCGCGAGCCAAGATGTCGACTCTCTTCCTGGAGGAGACGCTGTGAGCAATCTCGGCGGCGTAGCTCTTCGTGTGCATGGTCAATAGTTCCAAGTCCTTAACGTTGGAAATTCTGAAAGTCTTGTGACCGGAAGGAGACAAGAACTTAGTCTTCTTGTTGGAACCGTAACCGATCTTGGGCTCAGAAGGGTAGCCTCTGAACTTCTTTCTCACACAGGAGTCGATACCTCTCTGCTTTCTGTGGGATTCACCAACTCTCATGAAGCGGTCAGATTGAAAGCGCTTGAACGCCTTCGCGTGCTTCTTGACAATCTTTGGGTGAGGAAGTGAAGATGCCATCTGGTAAGATGTTAGTATAACGAACTCTGGGGTAACGTAACCACACTGTACACGTTGGTGGGGGGGGTATCACATACTTTTGACTCACTGCTTTGTTCTTTGATACAGGAGTTTCATCAATGATGAGATTGAAATTTGTTTTGTCAGTTTGAGTCGGTCCTTGGAACGGGGAAACTAGGCGGACGCCTGGCGCAGCCGGGCGGAATCATCACGAGAGCTGCGCCGAGGGCTAAGCGGAGGGGAGTCTGGTCCTAGGGTGGGGGACTCGGGCGGAGGAGTCTGCCTGGGAAGTTCCCTCTAGCAGGGAGGGCTAGGCAGGTGGGGATTGGACGGAGGAAGATGGAGGAAACTTTTTTCGGAAAACAAGACAAATTTTTAAAGTTACTATAAATGTCCAGGTGTATGAGCAGGAAGAAAGCAGTCACTTATAAAATGTTGGGAAGATTGTATGTATGTATAGCGACACAAAATGCTCTTGTCTCCTCCAGATCACAACCACTGCTTCCAAGAGTTCACACTTCCCCAGGAAGTATTTGACATTCCAATTATACTTTTTAAGCTACTATTGGGGGCAAAACTGCTTCATTTTTAAATAATTCTTATCAGTACTGTGTAGCTTTCCTCGAAATGTTTAAAAGGATTAATGACAAGAATGATGGCGTTAATGCGGGTTGTTCTTCAAGGGTTTGGACGTGCGTTTACGTACATAAGCCCTCTATTGTTTTCTTGATCAGCCTCACAGAATCCCTTAATGGTTTAGATCTGAAAGTCGGAGGAGAATATATACGATTTACAAACAAATTGCAATGGCATTCAAGCCTATTCTATCAACTGTATTTTGAGGATTCCAGGGCTAATTAACGAGGCAGGACTGATTGCCAGCGGTTTAAATCTAATTACAGAGTCAAAAGTCTAAGAGTCGATGTGCTGATCGTGAATCTTGGCAAAACGTCCAGATGGGTCTCCGTGACAGCCCCAGTCCGCCTTGGGCACCCAGCGCATAACAGTACTGGCAGCACTCTTGGGGAAAAGCTTGTCAAATTTGAGACGGTACCAGTACGCTTCCTTCGTAGTTGGCTGGTCGTCACCCCACTCTGGGCGTGGGGTTGCCAACATTTCGTCGGTAATAGCCTCTTCTGCTGCATCCTTGAGGCCATCGATCCAGGAGTAACCGACACCGTCGGAGAATTGCTCCTTTTGTCTCCACAGAATCTCTTCGGGCAGGTAAGGTTTCACATCAGGTTCGTCCTTGGTGTCAAAGGCCTTACGCAGTATGTATTTTTCGATACGGCCTTCCTTTGGTTTAATCATCTTCTCCCTGGGGTCCAACTCCATACACAAGTCCAAGAACTCACGGTCCAAGAAGGGTACACGGGCCTCCAACCCCCAAGCCATGGTAGATTTGTTGGCTCTTAGACAGTCTGACAAGTGCAAGTTTTTCACACGAGTGACAGATTCCGCCTGGAATTCGGCAGCAGAGGGTGCTTGAGCAAAATACAAGTACCCGCCAAAGATTTCGTCGGATCCTTCACCGGAAAGAACCATCTTGACACCTTGGGCTTTGATCTTGCGCGAAAGTAGGAACATGGGGGTCGAAGCTCTAATTGTGGTTACGTCGTAAGTCTCCAAATGGTAGATGACATCGTCTAGCGCATCCAGACCTTCCTCCAAAGTGAAAGTGTGTTCGTGGTGCAGAGAACCGATGAATGTGGCCACTTTACGGGCCGCCAACAAGTCAGGAGCGCCTGGAAGACCAACGGCAAAGGAATGTAGATGAGACCAACCGGAAGAGTGCAAGTGGCCCTGGGAGTCGATACCAGCTAGGTGGTGCTTCTCCGAGTCGTAGCGCTTTGTGTCTAGTTCTGCGTTGGCATGTTCCGTCTCACGAGCGGCAATCGAGGCAATGAGTGATGAATCTAACCCGCCAGATAGCAGCACACCGTAAGGAACCTCAGTCATGAGACGCTTGCGCACAGCCTTCTCCAAAGAGTGTCTGATACTCTTGTAGTCCACTGGGGTCGTGGGCATGTAACCTGGCTCCATCCACTTGGGGTTGAAATAACGTGTCAGTTTATCGGTTTTGGAGTCATATACATGGCCTGGTGGGAAGGCAGTGATTATGTCACAGTCATCTGTCAGGCACTTGAGCTCGGAGGCAAAGTATACGGTTTGAGGACTCTTGGAAGAACGACCCATGTACAGCGTGGTGACGCCGATGGGGTCTCTGGCAGCAACAATGCGGTCCTCTTTGGAGTCATACAGACACCAGGCGAACATGCCGTCCAAGTACTTGGGGGCATCGGTGTCATATTTTAAGTACAATGGGATGATAGGTTCACAATCGCTCAAAGTCTGGAAATCGTAGTCAGGAAACTGTTCTCTCAATTGGATGTGGTTGTAGATCTCACCGTTGACGCATAGAGTGTAGTTACCACAAGAACTCTTGATGGGCTGTGCACCTGCTTCCAATCCAACGATGGCCAATCTCTCATGAACCAGAATCGTCGAGTTCTGGATGATGTTACCAGACCAATCTGGACCACGATGTCTGATCCGCTTGGAAAGTTGTAAAGCGTGAGGCTTGAATGCCTGCACATTCTCCTGCTTATATGCTGCAAATATACCACACATAATGGATCCGCTGGTTCTTTGACAGATATTTTAAGTGAGCTTAGATATTTCTACAGTTGCGCCGTTTTTATATTTCGAGACCTGAGATGACTCAACATTTCATTAAGTGAAGAAAAAAAAAACGACAAAAGCGAAAAAATTGCAAAAGGAAAAAATTGAAAAAAAAAAAGATTTGTCGATGTTTGGTTGCAAGCATTTGTTAGGGTCTCTAAGCCGTTACCAACGTGTTGGTGGGCTCACTGTGGGCTCACAGTTTGGTCACGCTAATATAGGTCCCTCTTAATATTCCCTTTCTATCGTAGACAACAGACCCACTTGAGAGTTCTTGCAACGGGGTCCACCTTTTTCGAAGGGGTTCAAGAATCGACTGCTACTAGTACAAGTCCACTGACTTGTTTCCAAGTAACACTTCCAAGTTACAGAAGAAGAATCAGAATTTTCTAATATGACGTCCTTGAAATATACCATTGGTGTAACAAGATAAAAAGTGCTGCGCAGGCACCGTCTTCGCCAGTAAAACCCCTAGCATTGCCGAGGCAACACCTGGGAAGAATTGTACGATTTAGACACGCAAATAATATCATCATCTTCTTTTAAAAACTTGGAAGGTCATTGGCGATATAAAAAAGGGAGAGGAGAAAAGAAAAAGAATGCAAAATTCTGATTGGCCTTATATACGTTTCAAACTGTTACCCGGCTGACGATTGAGGTTTCGACATGGGATATATAGAGTAGCACTCTTTGGTTATTCTAGTAGCCTGGGTAAAAGCTTAAGGGAAGTCTCTGGTCGTGCGTATGGGTAAATTGTGAGGGTTATTCTACCCACAACGGAATTTCTTTCATTAAAGAGAAGAGGAAAAATTATCAACTAATCGTTGATGGACAAGTATGCTCCCTACTGAATTCGCAAGAGTATTTTTTCAAATTTGTGAGGCCTGTGTATTTGATTTGCCAACCATAAAATTTAAATTATTCCGGAGGGTCCGCTTGTTTCGCCAAGTCGGTTGAATGATCTACCGCGTTAACAAAAGGTTCATATCTGGCCATCAGACTTGCATGTAGCATACAATAAAAAAATAATAAAAATTCTTGGAAGTATTTTTCACCAAGATTTTTGTGTAACTTTTTCTCAGGTTAATGACCTACGACGGTAAGAGGACGAGTCCAACAAGGCTTTTTTTTTTTTATTGAAATGTAGTACCTACTGCAAGGTCCAAGAATGGCTGCTTTAGTTAAGCCTACCTCGCAATTAAAATATTTTTTTTTATGGATTTCTTCGCATCAACATTGTCTATTATCATTGTAAAGTCCGACGACAGTTCGGGTAAGTCACCTTTGAAATTTTTCACTGCAAAAAGTCGATGAGATGAGATGAGATGAGTTGAGATGAGGCAAGAGGTCAGACATTCCAGTTTCCCCTTGAGAAGGCATCGAAATATCCCAAAGCTCATCATGCTTACCCTCGATGAGATTAAGGCTTCTGCAAAGCTTATTACCACTTCTGAGGATAGGAAAAACTACAACAAAGTGGTGCAACTCGTGAATGAGCTCGTGGTGGATGGTGATGATGAACTCAGGGATGAAAGCAGACTACGATTTTTGGTGGTGGCCCTACTGCAAATATTCAAGAAAATGTTCAGTAGAGGGGATTTGAAATCGAAGGACCAGCTTGCTGAATGGTGCAGACAGGCTTACGAGACGTTCAAGTCGAAAATGCTAAGTGTCATGGCGAGTCTGCCAGTGGAAACTTCGCTGGGCCTAGATTGTGTGGACATTTACATGCAATTGATTGAGCAGGAATCTGTTTATTTTGCCTCCAGAATGGATGCTCCATATTTCCCAAACAAAACCCTGAGAGCACTGATTGAAGCTCTCTGGGAGTCTCCAATTAAAGGTGGTCGCAAAGAGATTTCCTCCGGTCAATCAGAGAACCCGTTACTTTTAGAATTCGTGGAAAAATATTACAAGCAATATGCCGATGTACAATTCTATTTCCAGTCTGAGTTTAACCAGTTGCTGGAAAGTGCGCAGTATACAACGGCGCAGAGCATGGGTAAGTGGCTGGCCACAGTGAACCACGATTCGAGCTGTACAAGCGAAGGTGCGGAATTGGACCTATATGTGCCAAACCCACCTCAGGCGGTGGAAAACGAATTGAAGTTTAAATCGTTGCTTGAGAAGAACTGGTTGTTGATGGTCAACGGTGAACTTTCCCTGTCTCAGTATAAGACAACACTGCTAGTATTGCATAAGCGTATCATACCGCATGTGCCCACCCCAACAAAGTTTATGGATTTCTTGACGGATTCCTACAACTTACAAAGCACGGATGCTGATGCGGGTATGGTACCTGTGCTGGCGTTGAATGGTTTGTTTGAGTTGATGTTGCGCTTCAATCTGGAGTATCCCAATTTCTATCAAAAGCTTTATGGGTTGGTCACCGCTAGTTTGATGCATGCAAAATATAGAGCCAGGTTTTTCAGACTCATGGACACCTTCTTGGCTTCGACACATCTTTCTGCTCACTTGATCGCTTCATTCATTAAGAAGCTTGCTAGGCTCACACTGGACGCACCACCTGCGGCAATAGTGTCTGTGATCCCATTCGTCTACAATCTTTTGAAGAAGCATCCAAGCTGTATGATTATGCTGCACAATCCAGCGTACATCACAGATCTGTTTCTGAGCCCTGAACAAACCGAAGACGTGAAGGCCCTAAGAGAAAGTTATGTCGATCCATTCGATGATCAGGAACCTAATCCGGAGAATACGAGGGCGTTGGAGTCATCACTATGGGAGTTGGCATCGCTCACTGAGCACTATCATCCCAACGTTGCCACTTTGGCCAAGATTTTCAGCCAGCCATTCCGCAAAATGAACTACAACATGGAAGATTTTTTGGATTGGAGCTACGATTCGCTGTTGGCGGCAGAGACGTCGAGAAGATTTAAAGTATTACCAACATTGGAATACGAAGCCTTTGACGAGCTATTTGGTGAGAGCACGGGAGAGAACAGGCCATTCCTTACTGGTGTGGGCTGGTAAATTGAAGAGGGTTTGAAGTTTAATAGAGTATAATAGAAGTTGATTTATAGCAATAGTTGTGTGTGAGTTACCGCCACTCGTAGATCGCCATAGAAAAGGTGTTTGGAATTTATTTAACGTAATTTTGTCTTTTACGTTTTGATGGCGGGGAGTTCATTTAATTTTATTTTCGATTAAGAAGTTATGAAATACAAATAAATACTTACCATATGGTAAATAAAACAAATTTGACGAAAATTTAAAGAAAAAGCTAGAGCAGCTGGTAAGCTCTTTACAAGTCTTTTTTGTGGTATGATCGGGAGATTAAATTTCCCTGCATATTCTTATGATCAAACAAATATAGCTAAACTCAAAAAAGATAAAAATGGTAAATTAATAAAGCAAAAACAACAATTACAACAACATCTATTTCTCTTCAGGCATCATGGATACAGGTTTCCCACATAAAAAAAATGATATTTCGAACGACCCGGCTCTTCAATGACAAGAAGTTCCGATACACCCTTCTTTCCCAGAGATGGAAATGAAGGAAAAAAGTAATGGTCTCTAGCGGGATCGAACCGCTGATCCCCGCGTTATTAGCACGGTGCCTTAACCAACTGGGCCAAGAGACCATTTTATTTGGATGGTTCCTCTAAGGAATCGCTCGGTCATACTACAGAAGTTGCTGCAGAATATTCTAGATTGACAGTGAAAAGAAAAAAAAAATTGCAAAATGTCAAATTTAATCTATAAGAACAGAAGTTAAGACAAAACACGATACATTGCTTGGAAACTTCGCCTAAGCTCCGTTGTACCCTGGAAAAACTTTGATAGGCCCCAATATAATTGTCCAAACATGAATAGCGTTTCTACAGCTGATAGTGCTAAGGCGTTAGAGTTCAAAGATGAAGGTAATCAATACATCAAAAAGCAGAACTTTCTAAAGGCCATAGAGCTCTACAGCAAGGCCATTGAACTCGATGATTCTAATTCCATCTTCTTTTCCAACAGGGCATTGGCGCATTTGAAAATGGATAACTTCCAAAGTTCTTTAAATGATTGTGAACGCGCCATTGAGTTGGACCGGAAGAACATAAAGGCTTACCACAGACGCGGGCTGGCATATGTGGGTCTGTTAGAATTCAAGAAAGCAAAGTTAGATTTGCAGACTGTTTTGAGAGCTAAGCCCAGTGACGCTACCGCTAACAGAGCTTTACAAGTTTGTGAAAAATTCATTAGGGAGGAGAGATTCAAAAAGGCTATAGGTGGCGATGATGCTTATAACACCGTGAACTACTGCCAGAGTTTGAGATTGGACACCTACGATGCCAACAAGGATTTGAGCAAATACGAGGGCCCCAAGTTGGAGTTTGAACAGTTGACAGATGAGAAAGAAGAGCCTGCTGGTGCTGTTGTGAAAAACATGAGCCAAGAGTTTGTCTCTGCCCTGGTGAATGACGTATTTTTGAAAGGAAAAAATATCCCCAAGAAGTATGCCGCAGCCATTGTTTCTCATGCAGACAGAATATTCCGCGAGGAGCCTACAGTATTGGAATTATCGAATGTTAAGGCCCCAGCAACTACCATTTCTATATGTGGTGATACGCATGGTCAATTTTATGATGTACTGAACATATTCCGGAAATACGGTAAAGTATCAAGCAGCCACAGCTATCTGTTCAACGGTGACTTCGTGGACCGCGGTTCCTGGTCTTGTGAAGTGGCTTTACTATTTTACTCTTTAAAGATATTGTACCCACACAACTTTTTTTTGAACAGGGGCAACCATGAGACCAATAATATGAACAAAATCTACGGATTTGAAGACGAGTGTAAATACAAATACTCTCAGCGGATATTTGAGATGTTCTCCCAAAGTTTTGAAAGTTTGCCACTGGCGGCTGTGATCAACGACGACTATTTGGTCATGCATGGCGGGTTGCCCAGCGATCCAGAGTGTACTTTGCAAGACTTGAAGGAAATCGACAGGTTTGCACAACCACCGAAGGAAGGCCCCTTCATGGAACTGCTATGGTCCGACCCACACGAATCCAAGGGGCTCGGTCCATCACAGCGTGGTCTTGGTTTTGCCTTTGGTTACGACATTACTGAGCACTTTTTGAACAAGAACAAGCTGCGCAAAGTGTTTAGATCTCACGAAGTGAGGATGGGCGGTGTGAAATTTGAACACAAAGACAGGCTAGTTACTGTATTCAGCGCGCCAAATTACTGCGACAGCCAAGGTAATCTAGGTGGTATAATACACGTCGTCCCGGGCAGAGGCAAGCTAAGCCAAAACGGGAATGACGATGAAGATTTGCTCATCGAGACATTTGAGGCAGTTGAGCATCCTCCTATCAAACCGATGGCATACTCAAATGGCGGGTTAGGCTTTTAATGGTCGTTTGATAACATATACAACGTGGAACTATCTCATCATCGTTTGCATTCACAGTGGCCCATTTATTGATCTCGTTGATGCCTTTTTTTTTTTTTTTTTTTCTAAATAAAAAAATAGCATTGTATTTCCTTGTAGATAAACAAAATGAAGCATATTCAAAAACGCTGTAATATAAAAGGCAAAAAAAGGTTATAATCGAGCTAACACAACAAATATAAAAAAGCTCATGGCGGGGGTCGAACCCACAATCTTCTGATTAGAAGTCAGACGCGTTGCCATTACGCCACACGAGCCAATAAGTTAATGTGAAGAGAAAAATATGAGGCAACCAACCACTAGCGATAGAATCACAGGCAAACACAATTTATTATACAATGCTTAATATATAGATTATTCATCGTCTCCAGCAGCTTTTACCATGTCCAAGAATTTTTCTTTGGAAATATCGGTGAGCAGCTGCTTCTTTTCCTGCTGTCCCACGTCGGTCAAGTTGCTCTTGACGTCCTTTTCAGTGTTTACCTGCGTCGAAAGTATAGCGTTGAAGAGCTTGACAGCACCTTTTCTGGCTATTTTCTTTAACCTAGCCTCTTTTTCAAGCACTTTTCTTATTGCTTCACCGGACTCCACACCGTCATCATCAGAAATTTTGGGGATGATATCTTGCTTCCTCACCTTGTTCAATTTCTTCTTCTTCTCCGCCAGGAGCGCTTTCTTAGCCTGTCTCTCCAGCTTGTCCGATTCGTTCTGCCTTAAGACCTTCTTGTTCCTGGCCATGATGGGATCAGCCCTGTCATATGCCTTCAAATGGGATGACAGGATCGCACTCATGGCATTGGAAAACCCTGCGGATCCATCGTCGTGCTTGCTGTTCTTAGCTTTTTTCTTTTTGGGAAAGTCTTCGTCTTCAATAGGCTTCATCTTTTCCTCATCCTCATCTTCTACATCCTCCTTATCACTACTGCTGACCTCATCGGCAGAAACCTCACTCATCTCTTCGCTGCCATCACTCGGACTTTCAATGTCACTTTTTTTGACTTCCTTCTGTTCAGTGTTTTCCACAGATTTGACTTTATTGGCATTAACTGCACTAACATCCCGTTTTGAACCCATTGTACAGTTTCTAACGGTTTTTGAACCGTCTTAACTGATGCAATATTGTCCACTTTCTATTGCTCATCGACTGCAGCTCATCGATTTTTCACCATAAATTTTTTTAAATGTGTAGGGTAATGATGAAATTCATGGATCAACGTAAACAAAAGAAAGTCACAGTGTATAAATATTTGAAACAGATCTTCAACCTCGAGATTGCGAGCAATTTGAAGCACCCAGAGGGGTTTTCAGTAGTCTCCAGGGCTTTGAATTGCATATATATTGATAGATCAGGTTGGTTTTAGCCTCCAAGAGGTTGGTTGTTATTGGAAAAATCCATACGCTTCAACATGAATGGTTTACCCACGACCCCGACCAAGGGCAGGAGCTCTGGCAGTTCCATTCCGTCCCCTAAACTTAATGGATTATCTCCAAAGACTTATAAGTATCGCAATGAAGATACGCCACCCATACTCAATTCACCAGTGGACCAGGACAAGTTTGTGTCCAATGTCACCAGAGGATCCAATGCAGCTTCCTACAGGGGCAATTTCCATTTAACATCCTTTTACAAAGAAAATATTCGTGAATTGAACCAGCTGCAAGATAGTTTGTTCCAAAAGAAGGCACACATGGATGTACTTTTGGATGAGTTGAGTGAATATAACAGCAAGTATAAAAACTTGGAGTTCAAATGGGAGACTTTGAAGGAGGAAAAAACTTTAAAGCATCAACAATCAAATTTGAAAGCTAACGAGCTAGTCAAGATCAAGGAGGAATTTAGCACGAAGAAGGTATTTTTGGAACAAGGTCATCAGTTGCATTTACAACAGCTCCGTGCAAAGAATGACGCAGATATGAACAAAATGGATAGTGAATACAGAGTTCAAATGGAGCGGTTGAAGTTTGATAAAATCAAAAAATTAAAAAATGAAAGGAATTCTCTGTTGGACAAGGTGGAAGAAGTGCGAAACAATATAGCAACTAATCATTTTACACTACAAAACATACTGAAAGAATGTGATACAAGCCACTACAAGGCGAAAGAACAGTGGCTACAAGATTATCAAAAGCGCTGGAAGGAAAATGTTAGGTTAAATGAAAATTTTTCAAATGATGTGGCCGCCCTGAGCCAACAGATAAAGCATTCTTTGGAACCACAATACTTGGAAAGGAAGAAAAGTGTGGCTACCCTAAAGGAAAAGCTGCAAATGCTAAAGAAAACTTTGGAACAAACACAGAATGAGAGTAAGCAGTTGCAGAAGATGACTTCTGAGACAAGGAAGAAAACCATACAGTCCAAGAAGAAAAGACAGGAACTTCGAGAGTACATTTCTAATACAAAGGGTGAATTGCAACAGATTGATGAAATTCTGATTAAAGAGGAAACCATGCGTCGTGCCCTGCATAACGAATTGCAAGAACTGAGAGGTAACATAAGAGTGTTTTGTCGAATAAGACCACCTTTAAAACACGAAAATCCTAGTACCGCACATCTAAAAGTAAACGACTTTGACGATGAAAGTGGTAGTCAAAGTATGGAAATAGTGAAAACTGGAGGTAATTCAATCCCACAACACTTCAAATTTGATCGAATATTTGATCAAAACGAAAATAACATTGACGTCTTCGAAGAAATTGGGCAGCTTGTGCAAAGTTCCCTTGATGGTTACAATGTCTGCATCTTTGCCTTTGGACAGACCGGATCAGGTAAGACTTACACGATGCTCAACCCCCACGATGGTATCATACCGGCTACCATCAGTCACATTTTCAGCTGGATAGAGAATTTGAGGGAAAGAGGCTGGAAATATGAGGTTAGCTGCCAGTTTATCGAAATCTACAATGAAAACATCGCAGACTTGCTGCGAGGTGGTAATGAGGATATTTCAAGCAACAACAAGCATGAAATTAGACACAATCAAGAAACTAACTCCACAACTATTACCAATGTAACGTTATGCCCTTTGAAATCTGAGAGGGAAGTAGATAACTTACTGAACAAGGCTAATAAATTGAGGTCTACCGCGTCAACCTCAGCTAACGAACGTTCCTCTCGGTCTCACAGTGTATTCATAATATTTCTGAAGGGTTTCAACCATTTAACTGGCGAGAGATCCGATGGTATTCTCAATTTGGTCGATCTGGCAGGCTCAGAAAGGATCAACACTTCTCAAGTTCTCGGTGAACGCTTAAGAGAGACTCAAAACATCAACAAATCTTTGAGCTGTCTGGGTGACGTGGTGCATGCTCTCGGTAGTAACGATGCTGCCAAAAGGCACATTCCTTTCAGAAACTCTAAGCTAACTTATTTGTTGCAGTATTCTTTGACCGGAAACTCGAAAACACTCATGTTCGTCAACATATCCGCCTGCGTGAGCCATTTGAATGAAACGGTGAATTCACTAAGATTCGCTTCCAAGGTGAACTGTACAAAAATGGTCGCCAGGGAATCGAATGGTCCACGAAGTGAAAGTGCTATAGCAAGTGTCTAATTACAAGAATAAATAAGAGGTTTACGCTTTGAAGAGATTAATGCGAATCCGTGGGGTTCTCTTTGTTATTGTCATTTTTGTCACTGCTAACATCTGGCAAACAACTCTGGAGCCTTCTGATAGCCCAGTTCAAACCAACAAATTTGACGTCTGGATCCGAAGCACCTTCGGTTGCCGTGTAATTTTTCCACCAGACCGGGGAAATGAACCTGGGATCTTCGTCGGTAAAGTGACGCTCTTCATGGCGTATCTTTGCAATTTGGCTTCGCAGTTCTGCTGCCAACGTACTTCTCAAAGTTTGGGCTTCCTCACCATCTCGTAGTTCGGGCGTCAAGTCCGTGGGATTGTTGGGATCATGATACTTCTCCACTAAATTCCTCCATTCCTGGCGATATTTCTCAATGATAGAATCGTCAATAGCATTCCCAATAGTTACATTAATCTCAGCTCCAAAGTTTGCCGGTAGATAACGCTTGACCATTGTTCCAGCAGTCTCCTCGGATGCCACTTTTTCGAAGCCAGTAGTGAAAATAGGCACTATGACAGGTGCCACGGTAGATTCCAGAATCATTCGAGAAACACCCCATTTGAAGTACCTCATCGAATTGTTAAACGGCGGATGCAATTGAAGCACAAACCCCTCTGGGTAGATGTGAAGCCAAGAGGGTCTAGACCGCTTCACTGGTGGAATGTAATTTTCCCTTATTTTTTTGGCCATGGCAGTTACACCTTCGGAAACTTTCACTGCTTCTTCCTGATGAGGGACCCACTCTAGATCCATTGTATCATCAGGACTCAACAGTCTAATTGCTGCGTCGATAGAGCCCTGAAAGGGTCCAACTCCAAATCTTCCCGTGGAAAGCACTTGGCCAAGTGAAAAGAAAGTTCCCAGAACCTTATTTTGAAAACAAACATTTTTGGCGCCTAAACACCATCTTATACTATCTGGGTCCCGATATATTCTCCATGGAAAAACTCCCCAAAGAAAGGGATCATCTACACATGACATGTGGTTCATTATGGTCAATAAGCCCCTATTTTCTTCCTTAGTTCGGTTAACCGCATTTTCCAGCCTGTCAAAATGGTTTAGCTGCACATTGTAAAAAGCCTTCAGTACTAGCTTTGAGAATCCAATGGTTACAAGACACGTACCATAGGAAAAGTATTTCCAGAGGAGGCTTCTTCGCGGATATTCAGCCAAGAAATCATCCCCTCGATTAAAAACGTCTGGTAAAGACATTATAGGAGCTTAGCGTAGGGCCAGCTCTTTTATTCTGCGCTCTCAAGCGTTTATTTAAACTTCAGCTTTTCTCGCCAAAATTTTTCAGTGACGATCAAGGCACTCCGAAGCTTGTGAAAAAAAAAAACAAGCTCATCTCATCACGCTGTTATCAGCACGTAAAGAAAAAACGATGGAGAAGTACACAAATTGGAGGGATAAGGGCACGGGAATAGCACCTTTTTTGTCTCCACCAGTGAGTGGCCCTGGGTTTGCAACATTGCTGTTTCAAACGACGATTTTCGTCCTCAAATTGATAGCTTTACTACCTCTATCTATCGCATACGGGACCACTAGATCCAAGACAGTTCTAAGCTGGATACTCACCTTTCTGTTTAGTTGGAGGTCTGATATCACTGTGGAAGGCGTTAAAAGAAGGGAATGTGCTGAATGGAAACACTACCCTCAGACGGGAAAGCTGTACTTGTGCAACAGCACATCTCCCCTAGACGCACTTGCACTGGACATGATAGCACAAGGAAGTTCATCTTTTCTAGTACCACAAGATGGTGTTGTTTATAAGATGACTAAGAATCAATATTTCCGCTTCGCCCAGGATGGCTCCCTAGACGCCAAAAGATTTGGACGTGAAGTGGGAAGCATCAAGCAACTTAAGAATTACGTCAATTTTATGTTCATCGAAGGCACCTGTTCCAATGGGAAAAGTGTGTTGCCATTTGCTCTTGACGAAGCCCATTTGTTAGATTTTTTACATCTACCAGAAATGCACACAAGTGCAACGTTGCAAACAATTCGGCTGAAGATAAATAGTTCTCTGGTGACCCCACTAAGGGTCAACAGTTTCAACTATTGGTCCACCATGTATACGAGGGGGGTCCATTTCAAGATCAAAATCAATCAACCGCAGAAATTGATTCCTCTGGAAGGATTGAGGACATCTTTAAATGATGGCAACAAATTCAAGCTGGTGTCAAAAGCGCTTGGCGTTGAATCGAAAAGGAAATTCGTGCAGGAGTATAGTTCTAGATCTTCCTATAAACATTAGTAGTAGCCACCTGAACTCGACCCTGGTTCGGGTGCCAGTGTGCGCGTACGTTGGTCAAACGACCAACGTGCAAAATGCACATCTGGAGCCTTGCCACGTGGAAAAAGTCTACGCAGTTTAGTTTCGTCGTTTTCCACAGTTTGGAAACTTATCTTGTCGTTTGTTTGGCGGTACCTATATCGCAGCAGAAATATCAAGGGTAGCAAAAAATCATCCAATGTCTCCTGCAATAAGGGCAAGAGGCTTTGGTCTTTGTTCCTCTTCATCCACGCTATGGGACCACCAGTAGCACCACTGCTGGACTTGCCATGCGGAAATGGTTTCTTGTTTAAGGCGTTCTTCAACATATCTCTTTTCCTTTTTTGCGAAAGTAGTGGATCATCGAGTTGTGATTTGGTTACCACCTTGGACACATATTTGACCGCCTGCTCAATCATGCCAATGGCCGCACCGCATTCGTCTCTTTGATACAGATCCAACGACAGTAGCAAAAAGGACAAACTGTTCAGGTATGCGAAGAGAGCGCTATTGATACTCCGCCCCTGTTTGCATTTATAGGCAGTATCCATGCAACCGATGACCAGTTTAGTGTACAAAATGCTGTTGGCGGCCAGATCATTAAGGTCCTCCGCCTGGAAATCCAAAACTGCATCTTTCTGGTCCTTGTAAAATTTCGCCCTCAATTTTGACAGCGATAGAACCACGATCCCAATCTGCTGTAAAAGCTGGAGCTCATTCATCATATCCTCTACCAAAGTGCACATCTCTTGCCTGTTTGGCAGATCACCTGATGGGGACAAAAGCCAGCTGGCTGTGAATTGCAGTAAACCTAACCCCATGCGCAGATAACTGCCACCAGTAGACCAAGCGCCATCCGTCTTCTTTGATCCGTATGCTCCCTGCATGACATCCAGAGACACCTCTCGGTACAAGGAAGCTGCGTCCACAAGGCACACGATTAGTTCCTGACCCAAACGCCCAGCGGGCTTCCCCGTGGCAACCAACTCATAAAGAGAAGAACCATAAATATTTAGCACATCAATACGCGCCAACAAATCAAGCTGTTCCTTCCACTTGGTCACAGCCATAACGCTGTTCTCCCGCTGTATCAATATATTGGGCGACAGCTCCTCTTGCAACCCCAAGGGGGCTGGAAATTGTAGCGGTACTTGAACCATGGCAGATCCTACTAACAGGCCAGGGCATCTAACTGCATCCAAGAAAGGGCACCAGAGACTGCTATGATCCTCTTACTATTCCTTTGTAACAAAAGTGAGGAGTAGTTGGGAAAGTGCGACTGGGATCTGAGCCGCCATTGTTGGCTCTAAATTCTTTACCCGGAGACGCACAGGACGCAGAATAATACAATACAGAGCCCAGAGCATGTAGATGAATGAATTTAATACCATATATATTGAGATGGAGTAGAAATGGTTCTAGACTGAGTTGAAAAGGTTCCAGCAGCCGCAAATTCGAATTTTAGGCTTATTTATTTTTTTTTTTTTTTTTTTTTTTTTTTCAATCAATTTTTTAAGACATCTTAAAATGAACTGGAAACTCTACCAGGTTGCGGAAATCATTGCTTTTGCTTATCCACAGAGGAAACATACCTTGGATGAATGTGTTATTTGATATCATTTTTGAAACACAAGTATAGGCACGTATATTCATGACGAGTTGTAGCTTTCAATTTTTACTTCAAGTCCCAAGTTGTAGATCTTTTGAATGCATATAAATTTGTACGGTTGTTTGGCCGAGCGGTCTAAGGCGCCTGATTCAAGAGTTCGACTCTTACTTGCGGTAAAACGCAGGGAACACTCAGGTATCGTAAGATGCGTGAGTTCGAATCTCACAGCAACCACTGCTTTTTTCGATGGTCAGCCATATCACATAGCAGTGGCTCCTTTTAAAGGCGAGGCTAATAACTAGTCAAACCCTCTTGGTATAATGTTCGTTTGTAAGAAAGGAATTCTGTTGTTATGTATTACTGGCAAGTTAGGCTACACAACTGCTGCGGTCAGCCCTTCGGTGGCTGCCCCAAAGCTTTAATGCATCTCAGCTCAAGTAATTTTCCGTGGGTCGGTGGCGAAAAAATAAGCAAAGAATAGCCGCCAAAACAAACTTAGACTTTTATTCTTCACTCTCTCAACCAAGACAAAAACATATATCGCTTGATATGGAGGACTATTTCTTGCAACAGAGGCCCCACAATCGAAAAAGATGCAAACAACACTCATTCTAATCACTCCCAGGTCCCATACTCATGCCCCCCCAGCCAAGAAGGTCACACCGGTTTTATTACAATGTACGTCTTTCTCAACCGCTTCACCAGCTTAACCGCGAACTGCGCAGATCGATTCTGCTTAGCCAAGATATATTCCGAGGAACGCACTTGCCCACGGCTCGTGACCACCTTTATAAAGCCTTCATTGCACAGGCATTGCCATTACTCAAATGCCAATTAGGCGTTGTTTTGCCATTTCACGTGCGCATAAATACATAGCGCCGCATCCTATTGTTTCTTTTCCAGTCCACAAGGTCATCTATTTGCTCTGCCACACGGCTCTGTCTCCATTACAAGATGCCCTTCCCCACTACACCACGCCTTCGGACGGCACCAGCAAGGCAAAATGCCCCAGCAAGAAGCGTGTCGCCTTTCGGAACCAGGCAGGCGTAAATCCATTAGCTTGCTCATCGCGATGATAAGACAGCCCAATGAGAGAGGGATGCGACGTTGAGTACTTAAATGCAGACTGAACAAGTCTAATGTACAGGAACAGAACTCTCATTTAAAAGAGGCCTGATCGTGGGAGAATAACAACACCTGTAGGATTGGGGAGTCAGTATGCCATGCAGGGCCTGTGGAAAGAGACATACGATGGCGCCACTGTGGCGTTCCTAGTTCTGGGGACGGCATGTGTTTTTATCATGGTACCGGGACTGGGATTTCTTTACTCAGGGTTGGCCAGAAGGAAGAGTGCACTGTCGCTGATATGGGCGGTGGTCATGGCAACACTGGTAGGTATTGTTCAGTGGTACTTCTGGGGCTATTCTTTGGCCTTTTCGAACTCTGCACCAAATAACAAGTTCATCGGTAATGTGAACTCGTTTGGCTTCAGAAACGTGTACGGCAAGAGCAGCGAGGACGACGTGTATCCCGAGCTTGCCTTTGCCATATTCCAAGGTATGTTTATGTGCGTTACTCTGAGTATTGTAGCGGGAGCCACCGCTGAAAGAGGTCGTCTCCTCCCGCACATGATTTTCTTGTTCGTCTTTGCAACTGTTGTTTACTGTCCCATCGCCTACTGGGTGTGGGCACCAGGTGGATGGTGTTACCAGTGGGGGGTTCTTGATTGGGCAGGCGGCGGTCCCGTGGAGCTTTTAAGCGCAATTGGTGGGTTTGTGTATTCGATCTTCCTTGGGAAGAGGAAGGAGAGCCTTTTGATCAATTTCCGCCCTCATAATGTATCCATGGTTACTATGGGGACTTCACTCCTGTGGTTCGGTTGGTTGTTGTTCAATTCAGCGACGTCGCTTTCACCAAATCTTAGATCCGTCTACGCCTTTATGAATACAAACTTGAGTGCCGCGACTGGCGGGATGACATGGTGCTTATTGGATTTTCGGCTTGAACGCAAGTGGTCCACAGTGGGTCTATGCTCTGGCATAATCTGTGGTCTGGTGGCCGCTACGCCCAGTTCGGGCTGCATTACACTTTACGGATCACTCATCCAGGGCATAGTGGCCGGCGTGGTCTGTAACTTTGCCACAAAGATCAAGTACTACCTCCGGGTGGATGATGCCATGGATATATTGGCAGAACACGGTATTGCAGGCATTGTGGGACTTATATTCAATGCGTTGTTTGGCGCCGATTGGGTCATTGGCCTGGATGGCGTCACGGTGCACAAAGGTGGCTGGATCACGCACAATTACAAACAGCTCTACATACAGATTGCGTACCTGTGGGCTGTCATTGGTTACACCGCTGCGTGCACTGCAGTCCTTTGCTTTGTCTTGAATCTAATACCCTTCACAAAACTGCGCGTTAGTGAAGAAGCTGAGGCAAGAGGTCTGGACGAAGACCAGATTGGTGAATTTGCGTACGACTACGTGGAAGTTAGGCGAGACTATTACCAGTGGGGGCCCGATTCGGACCATTCCCAGGAGGTGAGGATGGGAGATGAGGATGCACGTCAGCCGGACATGGAACAGTCTACGACAAACACTGCAGCATCTGAGAATGAACAAGAGAAGCATATTGGGAGCGATGGAGAAAGGACGGATCGGGGGCAAGAGCAGGAGCAAACAGCGGCAAGCAGCCAAGAGAAGAGCTAGCGATGACTTCGATCGACCTGATGAATTTTTGCAACTTCTTGCAAGCGAGAAGTGCGAATGCAAGACACCTTTTTATGGAGTATCTTGTCCTTTCATTTTGTTTGGGTGAATACTTTTCTTCGGTCGGAGACAAACTAGAGAACTGTCTGACGGCGGGCCTCTGGACTCGACGTCAATTTGTTTTCATTCTCTTACAAGGTGAACTGTAAATCGCACGGCGTTAATTTTGCAAGAATAAATGCATAGCATAACGACGCAATAATGCGTTCATATAGATATCATTCTGAAGAATTAGCATTTTTTAATGATTTATAAAAAGTTTAATGATAGAACGAGTTTTAAATCAAGATCCAGTTTGGGAAATATCGCCTTACATTCACCATTAAGTACGACTCGAATCCTTGAAACTTATCCAGCTCATTGGTTTTTCATATACGAACGTGGCTGTTGTGTCTCGCCGCCCCAGACAAACTAGAAAAATATTTGTTTAAAATCTTCGTGATCCTACTGCTCAATAAACTTTGGGAACACTCGAAGTAAAAAATAACGACCCCGGTGAGGATTGAACTCACGCTCTTGCGATTAACAGTCGCACGCCTTAACCAGCTTGGCCACGAAGTCTCCGAAATTTGATAATATGTTGAGATAATTAGTGAAATATCCAGAGAGAGCGAGGGCAACCATGTAAATGAAGCTCATTAAACATATATCAAAAGAGGATAAAAATAATGCACTCTCATCTCGTCTAGTTCCCGGAAAAGAAGCAAGAGGTTTCGAAGATACAACGATAAATAAGTATTAGTAACAGCATAATAACAATAGACATGAGGTGTGTCAGCAGGATACATATGTATTGCGTCACGCGTCCAATCTCAGATTGACTATCTGGTGTCAAAAACGTACCATTTGGTAGTACCGTAAGGAATGAACCAGATGTAACAGTAACAAAGTAATGCAATTCGGGACTGTTGGGGAGGTGGGTGTGGGATCTGTACACGGTTCGTGAATTTTTGATCACATTGTTAATATTTGCCGCTGAACGTGTTACAGATGATTTGGCTCATCTTATACTTAGATAACAACTTCCACGGATAGGTTCACCTGTGATATTACTCATGATGTCAAACCATGGATAGAGGCACCACTGACACTTAGCTCTCTTGTCTCTCGCTCGATGGGTAAGCAGAAGTGTACAACTATACTTTAGTCCCGCATCATTCCACCCTTCTTGCCGCAATTAGAAGGGTTAATAACAAAAGTGAACTCCTTAAGGCAGCCACCTGTTACAATAATTTAGTGTCGCTGTCGACAGAAGAAGCAAAAAGTTCAACTTATTTAAAGGTTTAAAAAATGCAGGGACCAAGGCCAAATTATTAAATCACTTAAGACCATTATTGGGCACTCTTGGGCAGCAGTTCCAAATAGATCAGACCCATCAATCAGATTTAGAAATAGGCATAGCGCAGGACTCTTCAAAGGCATCCCTGAACACGCCCAATACATCAGGACATAAATTCGGAACCCTTTTCACACAAAGGAACCACACGGGCTGAACATGGCAAAATGAAAATTTTTGACGAGTGCGAAACCTTGTCCGAGTAACACGATGCCATTCGAAGGCTGGCTCTTTCAGTAGTATTACCTATCGCCCTGATGCAATTTCGTAGAGTTAAAGCTTAGAGTGAGGGAACCCACACATTATACAGTGCATTCTTATGATAGTGACTATTCCTTGACGACACTGCCAAGACTGAGGGAATAGTACGGACGAGAAGGATAATGAGGATGGTGAATCACCGAGATAAGCCCTCTCTCATAAATCATCCGTCTAAATTATTTAGTGAGCTGGTATTGACTTACCAGAAATAGAAGAAGGAGACGAAGTATAAGGAATCGCCGAGTTGTGTAAGGCCACAGGAAGTGGAAAGTGATAAAGGATTAACGTAATACAAACGAGAGCGGTCCTAAATTGGCCAATATGTAACAGAATAGATCCACGGAGGGCGTTAATGGTATAAATGATAACAACTTGATGAGAGGCGGTTACATGGATGACCACCTTGACAGCCCAAATTTGGAAAACGTCAACCCTGAAACTACAAACCGATGCGACTAGTTTAAAAGGCAAGGTAAATTTCCCAGATGCAACAAAGAAGCTGGGTTACCTTTAATAGGTGCAATTGGAACTCAAAAGGACACAGCGGGACTAGCAACACATATTCAGAGCATCAGTGGTTCAAAAAATGGAGACATTACCGTGAACTAACGTAACCAAAGGCAATAGGCTAAATATACCAGATAAGATGAGGTCAAAATATGAAAACAACCTGCAGACTTGAAAAGTACAAAGTTAGAGAATGCAATCTCTTGAATCTTTCTAACAGCACTGGTTAGAATAAAATTGCTACTTACCCGTGGTATAACAGTATCATTAGTATTATCTGCCTTAATTTTCAAGTTGAAAACATAGTTTTAAGAAGAGGAAAATGAAACTTGTAGTGGGGATATATTTATTTTTTTACTAACAGACCTTGTTTTTTGTCTTTCGTCAATATTGTTTAAACACGGCTAAAGAAATCAGTTCCCAGGGGGTAAAAGATTGCAAATTCCATAAAATAAATAATAGAGGCCCGTATGCCTAATAATATTCTACAATGCCTTTGCAGCTGATTTCTAAGAAATGTATCCAAGAAAAGCTCAAATCTTTTTGAGGCAGCTGTGGTAACGTAAAGCTTCTTTGCATAGAAGTCCTGCGCCGCGTAGAAACATTCCCCGAGCGAAAAATCGAAAAATATTCTGACAGAATTTGGGATACTCTGGTGTGGGACGAGGTAAAATAAACATTGAAAGCGGATAAATAATTATAATGACACATGACACTCAGGGCCATACCCACAAATGTGCGATGAGGAAGAAAACCAGCAACTAGAGGACAGATAAAGCACTTACTCGGTAGAATTTATTACGGAGGAGTATAAGATCTCCACTTTTTGTTTACAGCTAGCAACTATTTCTACTCTGTGATTGGAACATTTTTTAATAATAGAACGAAGATTTCTCGCGCACGCTGCAATTAGAAATTTTGCTCTTTTGTCTTTGGTCGAGCAAGCTAACTTACTTGCAGATCAATTTCGCGATGTAGAGTTATCTCTGAATGTACTGCAGCGATTTTATATAAACGCTCGACTCGACCAGTTTCCATATCATTTATTGTATAATTTTATTTTTTTTTATTTCTTTGATTGTGCCATAAATTCCGTTTCTCAGTCGAACATTGGTTTCTGCTTTCTACATAAAGTCTCATACTTTACATGATAATGGGCACGAGTTTCCGTTAAAATCAAGTATTAAAGGATGTTTAGCAGAATGTCGGGTGCTGACTAGCAGCCACCCAAAAATCGCAGGACAAGTAAATTTGGAGAAACTCTAACAATGGGCTCCCTATATTATATGATGGAGCAGAAATTTACTGTTGCCTATAGTTCTCATTATGTGTCACTTAAAATTACTATTGTTGTAGAGTTTACAGAAGCTCATGACGTTCTTAAAAGCACTTTAGTTTCAATTAATCTATTTCCAAGCATTCGATACCCCCTCATATTTAAGCAGATTTTGTTGTATTATCTATTACAAGCTTTTATGTAATCAAGTATTACATAGAGATTAGAAATTTCCCTGGCTAATAACGGCAGAGTATATGCCATTCCTGGCACGAGGAATCTTGTTCAACCATCTACCGAATTTGTGCTCCTTCCCAACACTGGCCAAAACACGGAACATTTCCCTGCCGTGCTTCCCACTCTCCACTACTTGAATCTTGGTCACGACTCCATGGCAATCGGATAACTCTCCCAACAGGTCAAACTCTCTCATATTGTCAGAAATTTTCCAAACTTTTAAGCTGCCATTCCAGGATCCAGAAATAAAGACGTTGGAGTACGGTATAGCATAAAGCGCAGTAATCCAGTATGGATGTGCCAGCCTCTTTTGCTGCAATTGTCTTTTCCTAAGCTGCTCATCAGATTCCCCAGAGATTTTATTTGAATCTGGTGGTGGGATAACACCGTGTGCCGTTCTCTGTATAAAAACAGGCTTCTTCTTGACCAAGGACCACAGACACAAATTACCGTTGTCGGACCCAGTCACGAAATGAGAATCATCAATCATACTGACCACATCAATGCTACCTTCACCGTAAAACTGCGGCATGTCGGATTTGTCTGGATTCACTTTATCCCGGTCGTCATCTTCCGTCGCATGTTGTTTCAACCATCTCTTTTCCAATCTGTCCGTGTCTTCGCCACCTCTAAAAGTTAACCTTGTCTCGTCAGGAATTTTCCATAGCATGGCAGTCTTATCACGAGAGCCCACGGTCACACATCTTTCCATGCTCAAAGATGATATGTCCACCACTTGATCATGATGACCGTACAACACCTCCAGCTGAGCGAACTGATTGATAGAATATGTTCTAATTTTATAATCGGCACACGAAGCGTATAGTTGGTCTGTGTTCTTCCTGAACGCTAATGATAAGACTTCCCCGCGGCGGTCCTTGGTGGGGAGCACTTTCACTGGTGCCAATGACTCAGCACTCCACACTATTAACTTCCTGTCCTTGCCACCACTTATCACATACTTCCCGTCTGGCGACGCCGCCAGGGTCAGTATCTCATCGTAATGACCTTCGGTTGTATTTTCATATCCGTACTTGCTCTCAGGTATGTATTGAGAACCACCCTTGTTATATGCTAGTTTTTGAGGTCTTTTATCAAAATCGGTAACATCATACTTGGTAATTTGAAGGTCTTTACTGGATGTGTATGCAAATATTTTACCTTTATTTTTGTTGCTCAATCTATCGTCATCCATTTGAAATCTATTCAAAACTGGCTGAAAACAACTAATACATGTCAAGTTATTTTCGCCCACCCTAGTAAAACTTGTTTTAGCCTCAGTAAGAAGTAGCCTGTGTGCAAAAAACCTAAATACGCGGCCATGCTGCTCTGCCACGTCTTTCTTCAATCTCGTGGCTATAATATCTTTATCCAGGTCAGCCGCATCAAAATTGTTATAATCGTCCAAATTTTGCTTTCCCTCTGTCTCTTTTGCACCAGTTTCGGTCTCCAGTACGTCTTGAGCCTCATCTTTCAAATTCTCCAAATACTGCTTCGCTAGTCGTCTTCTCTTGTCTGCTGGATTTTCCGCCTCGAACTCTTCTTCTGAATCCAATAAATCTTCATCGGCCTCCTCTTCCACACGATTGTCCGGGGATTCCTCCTCATCAGAGGAGGGTTCGGTGATCTCCTCGTCAACCTCTCTTGAAGGGCTTTCGGCCCTACTTCTCCCTCTTTTTTTTCTGTTCTCGGTCCCCACCATGGCAAGTTCTTGAATTCAATCCAAGTAAGATATCTAAGTTGTATAATAATGACCAAAAGCCAATGCAACAATGGGTTGTATAGAGATAAGCTTTGTTAAACACTGGCGATGAGCTTGTGAACGCAGCTCATCGCATCTCATCTTGAAATTTTTTTCAAATCATTATCGACGTCTGGCATTAGAATATAGAGTATTAAAACTATTAAAGAAATTCATATATTGATTCCAAGAACTGTGAAAAGTTAAGTTGTCTACCGCCCTTCATTTATTTGCCTCTCAATTCTTGCTTCTCTCAATTCACTGATACGTTTTGATAAGTTCAAAAGTTCAGCCCTCTCTGCAATTTTCAAAGCTGCATTTAGCGCCCGGTCTTGTTTTAATTCATGGGCTAGTGAAAGGGCCATCTCTGCGTTCTGTTCCGTACAAGCCGAGGCCAGTAGTCTCAACAGAGATTTGTCGTGAACCCCTGCCAAGGAAGCCAGGATGTCGCTTTCATTGCCGTAAATTTCACCTTCATTAGCCAATGTGTCGCGAAGTAGTATTGTCAAGACCTTGGAGCGCAGAAATTCTTCTTCTGCGGCCAATTGAACGGGAATATCCAGTTTCTGGCTACTCATTTCGTCATCTTGCTTCTTCTGCCCTTCTAGTAACTTGCTCTTCACGAAGATGGGTATCCTCATTTCCATCTCAGACGGAAGAGGCAAGGGAAATTCAGGCCACATATTCTTACCTTTGACTAAGATGCAATTCAACATGTCATACGTGAGACCCAAGGGCCATACTCGAACATCTGTATCTTTTCCTCCAGATATCTTCCAGACTTCCATGTTAGTATCCAGCACCGGCAGCCACCTACTTTCTGTAGGAAATCTCCATTTAGACAACACGAGTAGGACGTTATCAACACCGAAGACACATGGGTCTCCATAGGCTGAGAAAAAAAAGCTTTTGATTCCCAACGGGTTAAAACTTACAAATTCAGAATCGACGTCGTCAAGGTGCGGATTATCCTGAGGTAACGTTAGAGGCAGAGGGCATTCTCTTTGGAAGTACCTGGAAGCACTCGGTGACCTTTCCAATAATGAATAAGTCAGCCCATGATAATTGTGGAAATGTATGGCAAACACTTTATAATCCTGTGCTGTTAACGCTACAATAGGCGACATTTTTTCCACCATTAAGGGCACTCCGTGTTGACTAAATATCCTAACGTACCCTGAGGATGTGCCCGCAAACACCCTCTTGGGGGTATGCGAAACACTAGTCAATTTTTCGCCCCTTTGCAGTGGTAATATCTTGGTCCAACTGGATTGCAATGAGTTATGCGGTCTGTAGTGAATGTGCCCACTTTTTGATTGTGCAAAAAGAATACCACTTTCATTTAGCGAACAGATATCAAAGCCAAAAACATCTTCAAAGTGATATTCGGTGAATCTACCAATGTCGAAAAAAGATACCGTAATACTATTTTGCTCGTTGTTACGCACAACGCACACATATCCCACGTTATTCATAGTCAGATATCGGCGATCGCCATTACTAAAGGGCGTGGCACCTTGTGACAAAGGTTTGTAAGAAAATGGTTTGGAAGCCGCCCAAGGTAGTGTTCCGCTCAGCAAAGGCAATACCCTCTCTTTGCCGTGACTTATCCGTTTACGGGGTCTGTTCTCAGATATATAACCCGCCCCATCGTCGTCGTCGATAAAATCTTGCTCGTTATCGTAGTGGTGTTTTTGAGCGCCGCTATGTTCTTCATCTGTGAAAACTTCCTCAGCGGCTTCCAAATTTGCGTTTGCATAGGGGGCCTCATCGTCACCATCGGAATCGACAAATAGGCCTTGGCCCTGGCGGTTGTCATGTAGAGTTTCCTCTTGAGATTCCGCGACCTTTTTCACAGTTATGATGTCGCCAGACCATGTCCCTAGTATAATATCCAACGATTTGTTATCAGGCTGCACTTTCCACACAAAATTAGTAATTTTTTGTTTAAACTCCTTTCTATAAGCTATCTCAGACGCTTTCCAATTCCAAATGGTGAGCCTATTGCTTACATCAACGACAGCAATGTACGTGCCATGCAACGGTTCAAATTTTAAATCGATGAAGGGTGATCCTGAATAAGTCACATTTGTCAAGGTTTTGATAAGGGAATAATTCTTTATCGAAAAGACTTTAACCGTGAAATCTTGGCACGGCAGTGCAAAATGGAGCCCACTTGGGTGCCAAGCGGCGCGAGTACAGATCCTGTTTTCGTTGCAAAACTCTGGATCTTTAACTTTGTTCTCGTCATCCTCGTCGTCCTCGTCGTCAGCACTCAACTCATCGGTCCCCATGGAAGTCAAGATTTTGTCTCGATAAGTATCGTTGTAGGAATTGGCTGGAAGGTAACCGTCCAACTCATGGACCTTATTAGGTCTTGTAGATGACAATGAGAAAAAGCAGATTTTCCCATCGACCAGGGACACTGACAACAAATTCGTCTGGGAGCTGTATGACAACTGTGCTACTTGTTCATCCATCTTCAAGCTATGCTTCTTAAAATCGTCTGTCAATTCAACTAGAACTAATTCCAAATCATCACCACCAAATACAGCCATTTTCCCCGCATGTACCACATCACAGTCTCTTAGAGGAAGAGCAGACCTCGCCAGCAATTGATCTGTTCCCATGTTGAAATCGTATCTGTAGCAGTCACCCTGTACCGTAGTCATCAGATAACTCGTATCTGAGTCACACACAATAGATGTGATTCCCTGGGCGATATCCACTACTTCAGGCTCTTCTTCAGGATTATTTGTGTGCAACACTTTGCTGAGACCATTCTTGTTGGCGACACATAACTGATTATTATTTGGAGCCAAAGAGATTAAAGTCTTGCCACCATAATCAAACACCGATTTATCTACGACTTCAGGCATCATTAGACAAAAAAAAAGGACGTAGCTTGGCGCTTACAGTGTGTATGCTAGGTATACTTTCAATGCTGTTCGATTTTTCACTTACTCAAAATAAAGAAAACAAGAGACACTCCAGGCAAGAAACGCAATTAACCTCAACGAAGAATTAGTTGTTATGGATTTTCTCAACGAGGATGAGATAGATTTGGACCTACCGACTATCGCAGAGATCAATCGTGACCTGTTCTTTGAAGAAACTGATAGAGAGCAAGGGTTTAGCGTGGACGAGTTTCTGATGAGCCACAATTTCCAATATATGCCGCTGGACTCGCTGATACAAGACCTGACAAGTCTTTCTAAGGAATTGGATCTTGCGCTACCCGAGACAGTCGCTGGCAAGTACGATGACTATTTGAAATTCTGCCAACCTTACATGAATGAAGATAGTGAGAGCATCCTGGAGCTACAGAAAACTAAAACAGATATGAGTAAGTTTATATCACAGCTGGATCAATTGACCCACAAGGATATCGTAAGGACACAGGCTAGGGTTGATGATACTGTTGCGTATCTCCGCAGGCTTGACGAGATGACGTGCCAATTGCAAAACCATACAAAATTACCTGTACTGATCCCATTGGCAAAACAAATGAGTAACTCCCTGCATGCTACGTGCGGCATGGATCCTCTGGATGCTTTGCTCTCGACGCAACTTGCACGCCAATTACACGACCTAGTGGACCAGATCCGCCAACTCTTCAGTACGCTGTCGAACTTACAATCACCCTTTCTGAAGCACCAACGAAACGAGTACCACGGTCTACTGCAAGAATTCCAGATCTCACTCAAACTGCTCACTGCCAGATGCCTCGAGGATCCTCATAGATACGAGGAACTTGCTCAAGAGCTGGTGTTCATACTATCAAGCGCTCAGTGAGCTTATATTTGTCACTATGTACGTGAGACATCAAAAAGTTTTAAAGTTCAAATGTCAAATAAACATGGTTCGAAGAAAGGTAATATTGGCCATTGGAAGAGTAAAAGCAGGGTGTTCAAGACTCCAATTGGTTTGGATCAAGTTGTGATGTTTAGCTTTGGTGCTGGAAATAACAGTTCCGGCGGAGGGAATGCCGGCGGTAACCTGCTTGGGAACAAACCTAATGGTAACACAGGGTTCACGTTTGGTGGTGGTAATAGCGGAGGGCAACCCGGAGGCACAGGATTCTCATTTGGACAGTCAAACAATAATTCTGGTGCTGGTTTACCTGGAAATCAAGGGAACCAGCAGGTCGGTGGAGGTCTGTTTGGAAATAAGCCAGCAGGTGGCGGATTATTTGGTAATCAGCAGACGAATCAGCAACAGCCTCAAGGTGGCAGTCTTTTTGAAAACCAGAATAATATCCAGGGTAATGGTAGATTGTTCGGGAATCAACAAGCCAACCAGCCCCAGGGTGGTGGTATGTTTGGACACAAGCCAGCAGGAGGTGGACTTTTTGGCAATCAACAGAATAGTGCACAAAGCGGGGGACTGTTTGGAAATTCTGGTGGTCCTTCCACTAATGCCATGCAGCCGCAGCAATCGCTCTTTGGCAACACCTCCAGTCAACCTTCGTTTGCCTGGTCTCAACCTCAAAACAACCAACCCATGTTCCAACAACAGCAGCAACAGCAACAGCAGCAACAACAACAGCAACAGCAGCAGCAGCAACAACAACAACAATTGCAGTTTCAACAGCAACATTCCAACTACCCTCAACAGGTTCAAGAACAAGTGGTTAAATTGAAAGATTCATGGGATCCCACTTCCAACAAGAGTAAATTGAAAACTTTTGTTTACAATAAGGTCAAAGAGAGTGATGCCATACTTTATAACAAACCTTCAAATGTTACACAAGACGACTGGGACCATGCAATGGATAACAAGCCCTCTGCAGACGTCATACCTGTGCAATTGTATGGATTCGAAGGTCTCAACCAACGCAACCAATTGCAAAGGGAAAATGTAGCCCAAGCGCGTGTCATTTTAAATCAGATCCTCGAAAAGTCCACACAGCTGCAACAGAGGCATGAACTAGACACGGCTGCCAGAATCCTCAAGGCTCACTCGAGAAACGTGCAAATTGAGAGAAGGATACTCAGATTGGGGACCCAGCTGGCGATCCTAAAAGGCCGGGGCCTACCGTTAAGCATCACAGAGGAGAAGATGTGGACGCAATTCCAGTCGTTACTGCAGCGTAGTAACAACCCTGCTGGGTTGGGTAAGACCAACGAGCTATGGGCTCGTTTGGCGGTACTCAAAGAAAGGGCTAAAAACATCTCTGATCAGCTGGATAGTACGCTAGTTGTAATCAACGAAAACGGTGGCGACGTTGCCTCGTCGAGGAATGGCGAGAAGACACCGAAAAGAACTGATGAGGACGTGGAAAATAGAATTGATGTTATTGCTGAGATCCTAAGCAACCAGCAGCGCGGCATATGTTATTTAAACGAAGTTTTAGGGAAGGATCAGAGCAATTTGGACAAAATTATCAAGAAATAATGCATAGATTGTAATTTTTGAAACTTGTAATTAATATACATACAGCAAGAGAAAAACTGCACGCCATTCATCCAAAGCCCTTAAATCCATGAGCTAAAATGTCTAACACGTCTTGACGTTTTTGCTTAAACTCGTCGTTCCTGCCCGCTCCCAAGAACCATTTCCGCATTGCAGAGGGCATCGACCCAACATCTTGGTACAAAGTGGGTTCCAACGCTACGATCTGGTTTAAGTCGTGGAATTTGGAGATTGTAGCATAAAATTCGTCAATTTTATGCTTCAAAGTTCGCTCGCTGTCGGACGAGGGCATCTCTTCGACGTTAGAATCAAATATCCAGGGCGCGACTCTGACCACCGGATCGCACCCTTTCAACCCATATGCTTTTTGTCGCCTTGATATATCCCGTTGTTGCTCCAAAGAGTTGTAAACATTTTCTAATTCTTGACTATGATCTATTTGTATGACTTGATCTAGCAGGACCGTGGAGGAGCCTATGGTGGAATGTTCCTTCATCTGTACCCCTCTCAGACTGCTCATAAAATGTGTCAAATGCTCCTTGGGGCCATTAAGCACCAGGTCGATTCCTCTAGCGTCTTTGAAAAGGGACTGGGTATCGGGTAGATGCGGTCTGGCATAAACCACTTTGCTGATCTTGTTGAGCTCTCCCACAATGAGGCGGTACCATAACAGCTCATTGGGTGCCGAACTCGACCTGTAAAACAGCCGAAGGTTTACTGGAATGCAGTGCTTGAGCATTGTTCCCATTTCATTCTGTTTTAGAACTGGTAATTCATCAACTTTTTTGTAATACATATTTACATGACTTTATACACAAGTGACCACCTGGGCTTGAAGGACAAACTAGCCATGCACGTTCATTTCCATTGCTTTTTGACGTAGTGCAGCAACAAGGGAGCCAACCAAAGGACTGCACCAGCGTACACAGCATTCATCACAGTCTTGTTGGTGGCATCTTGGTGAAGCTTTTTTTCCTCCTCGCTGGGCTCTTGCTGTGGTAGACCAAACATATCAAATGTAATGAGGCTAAGCTCTAGTTTTTTTGTTAGCTGAAGCTTGGTTAGTTGCTCAGAGTTAAGTCAAATTTTTCAACCTTCGCCTTTGTTTTTTAAAGAAAATTAAAGATTTTGGAGCTATGAAATGAACAAAGGTTAGAGGGTCACACTAGTCAGGTGGGAAGAGAGGATTATCAGGCTATATCAGAACCGTTCGAAGATGATTACTGAAGAGCCTGCACAGGTGGCGGACTCTGTTGAATCTCAAGAGAATCAGGAGCATCAGGAACATCAGGAACATCAGGAATTTCAGGAATTCCAGTCCATCGCAGGAGATGCTATGGCGGAGGCAGACAGACAACGGAAGCATATCGAAAGGAGTGTTTCTGATGATGAGAGCGAAGATGGCGACAGGGTTGCTCAGATGGCCCCCGTGGGGCCCCAAGAGAATGATGGTGAATTTGAGATAGATAGCACTCATCGCAATCGTCAAGAGTTGGAGGAGAAGTTAGACAAAATCATCAAAAGGCCCAAAGTGAGGAGGAGCAGAAGGGATGAAGATGACTTGGAACAATTTCTAGATGAAAAGATTTTGAGGTTGAAGGACGAGATGAACGTTGCTGCACAAATAGACGTGGACACATTGAACAAAAGATTGGAGACTGGCGACAACTCTCTGATTGCCATGCAAAAGGTTAAATTACTGCCCAAAGTCGAGAGCGTCTTGTCCAAGGCCCATCTGGCCGATACCATCCTCGATAACAATTTGTTACAGAGTGTAAGGATTTGGTTGGAGCCGCTACCCGATGGGTCGCTGCCTTCTTTTGAGATTCAAAAATCTTTATTCGCAGCGTTGGAGAACCTGCCGATAAAGACTGAGCATCTAAAGGAATCCGGATTGGGACGAGTCATCATATTCTATACCAAATCTAAAAGAGTGGAACCCCCGCTGGCCAGGTTGGCGGATCGCATGATTGCCGAGTGGACCAGACCCATTATCGGTGCATCTGATAATTACAGGGACAAGAGGATTTTACAATTGGAGTTTGACGCCGAAAAGATGAGAAGGAAATCGGCTCTGGACTCTGCCAAAAGTCGCAAGAGGAAACCGGGCAAGAGGGCGACCGCAAACGGATCATCCGCACAATCGCTTTACGAGCAGGCTGCCGCTCGCAGGAACAGAGCCGCTGCCCCAGCTCCCACGACGACAGATTACAAGTACGCCCCCACGAGCAATTTGAATCCAGCCTCTGGCCCCGCCAGGATCGCTGGCGTTGGCTCATCTCTAAATAACAGCGAAATGTTCAAGAGGCTAACCTCCAGGCTGCAAAAGAGCAAACGTTCTAAGTAAATAAAACTTGAAAATTATTTTTCTTTTCTCAATTTGAGCTTAAGATTAACGTGCAACTATGTATTCTTCTAAATCGTGTCGCCAAAAAATACACTAAGGTACAGAGAAGAAGCTGACTATTTCAAGATCTGGGCTTCTCCTTCTTCTCCCTGTAAAGGGCCCACAAGGAGACACCAGACACCTTAACGACTTTAAATCTGACACCTGGAATATCACCCTTAGCCTTACCCTTTCTACCGAAACCGGCCAATAGCACCTCGTCGTTCTCATCGACAAAGTTCAAACAACCATCGTTGGGCACAAAGGCCGTGACCTTCTTACCGTTCTTGATAAGCTGCACTCTGACACACTTTCTGATGGCGGAGTTTGGCTGCTTGGACTCGACACCGATCTTTTCCAAGACGATACCCTTAGCGTGGGAAGAACCACCGAAGGGAGAGGACTTGAAGGCAGTACCCAAAAGTCTCTTCTTGTAGTTGTTCTCAGCCCAACGGTTGTTTCTTCTGTGGACACGCAACTTTCTAGCGGAGTTCAAACCTCTAGGCTTACCCTTACCCATCTTGGCTATTTGTCTTGTCTTGGATCGGCTCTTTTACACTATGTTCAGCGAAATTAGGTACAAGTGCTGAAATCTCGAATATGTTCCTCTTTGTCAATTGAGAGTCATTGGAAATTGCAACGATGCAAACAGAGTCTGCGTCAGGAGGGGGCGGGGAGCCACGCAGAGCTGGAAGGAACTGCTGGTGGGGAGTGCTCGGTGGACCGAGCGGAGCCGGGCAGTGTCTACGCATAGACGGCCGGGGCTAGGCGGAGTCCCGGCAGAGATGCTAGGCAGAGATGCAGTAAGACGTTTGCCCAGTCATCCGCCGCCTAGTCCAAATTTCGATTTTTTCTCGACGCAAAATAAAAACGACGCAGAAATCTTTTGTCAATGTGTACAGATGTACGGCGGCAGCAGTCAAAGAAAAGGAGCGAAAAACTTGTTTGTTCTTCACTGTTGCAGAGCTAAACGGAGGCCTCAAACTGACTTACTCTATAGCTGCAGCACTATGACTCTTGACTCTTTCGTCAGTCCCCGTATATAGGCTGGAAATATTGTGTCTTAACCTCATGTCTCGCGTATTCTACACTGCATCTAGCATTCAGACTACATAAATGGGCCATGCGTCTGTAGTTTAGAGAAGCTCCTCGAAGCATTCCAATGCTGAACCTTTCCGCGGCTAAATCGTGTCCGGATTCCCTGCAACTCGGACACAGTCGCAGATGTGCAATGAAAAAGCTGGGCGGTTAAAATACTCGCAGCACTTCGTTCACCTTTCGCAGAGTGTTTATATGTGTGAAGTTACCAAGACAGATTGAATTGTGGTCGCTCTGATTTAGTGAACCATAAAACGTCTGAAGGGTGCCCACGCCTGTAGGTCCTGGTGGCAATTCTTAGCCGTAATGAACCTGTTAAAGTTGACTTTCGGATTGCCACAGATACGGAGCGCTTCTTAGCAGCTTCAGATTGGTGCTTCTAGTTGGAAAATAATCCGTCCTTCCTCTTCTCTCTGTGACGTCTCTTTGGAATCCACATTACTTTTATAACTCAGCGGTAACATAGTTTGTTATCACGTCCATACCGGCCAAAACATCAACAACAACAACAACAACTGCAACTACAAACAAATGCAAAGCCAAGTTACCATCGAATATGCCAAAGTGCTAGTGGCACAGTATCTGGAAAGTAATGGATATCAAGAGTCGTTAGTCAATTTCTTAAAAGAGTCTTCTTTACCCCGTAGGGCTCTGGAGCAAGAGAGTGGCGAAAGTTTGGAAAGCATCCTAAATGAAAGAATAAAGTTTGCGGAACATAGCATGGCTCAGAACTTGCGGTCCATGACTCTTAACGATAGTCTGGAACCCCTGGATACCAACATGTTTGCTATTCCCTCTTGGGACTATGCCCTGGGATTCAAGCGGTTACAGTTGCACGAAGATCCGAAAGATCTTGTTGTGGACGCCAAGTTTGGACCAGACATGCTACTGCTGTCTACTTCAGCCAAAGAGGTGAGGACATATGACAGCGAATTGAAGCTGAGTGGCAAACTGACAGCGAACAAAGCAGCAGGAATACTCAGGCCATGTGGAGCCCTGGGAGAAACAGGATTTTCTTACTCGTTTGGGCTCGATGGATCTCTGAATCTGTACGGTGTCGCAGGCGGGTCTCCACTCTACAGCTGCAAGCTCCATGAACGAATGGTTACCCATACCGAGATCTGCTCAATTGCCAGGTCGTGGTTCCTGATATCCTGCGGCTTGGATAACTATTTGAAAATACACTTGATAGAGTTGCAAACATTGCAAGTGACACCCTGGTGTGAATGGAAACTGCCCACTGCCTGTACGGCTTTACAAGTTGTAAACGATCAAGACAAAATATTGGTGTATCTGGCCAGAAATGAACATACTCACGTAACGTGCTATCAAATCGATGCGTCGCAGCCAGAGGGCCACCAGCAATACCAATTGGCCCTGAACGGTGCCCAGTTCACACCTCATGCCTTTCAAGTTAGAGACATGAAGCTCTTGCCTCAACAGGATCTTTTACTCGTTGCCACTTCGCACACCCCGTACATGCGATTGCTTGTAGTATCCATTCCACACCACGTTGAGGGACCGGGACCCTTTTACGACAAGGTGTTGCGCAATATGGTCACTGAAGTGCCCCTCGATGACTACTCGCAACCACTATTGGGCATCTTACCGGGGGTAAAAGGGGTGATCGTAGCGAGTAACGTGGGGGTTTACGCAATTGACATATCTAAGGGTGATTCGTGGCGGTTGGAGGAGTTCCCTCAGAAGCGCGCCAAGTGCCTTGCCGTCTGTGAGTCGAGCAAAGTTGTAGCCATAGGTTTCGCAGACAAAAGTGTTTACATCGCTTCGGCTGATTTGAAAATGTAAGCTCTCTCTCTTCCAACGACAACAAGGAAACGTAAAAGAGAGACCATGACCTCGTTACAGCCTTTTGAGGCCACGGACTTGTTTGCACTGAACAACGTGAACCTTGATACGTTAACGGAAAACTTTCCGCTGGAGTTTTATTTCGAATACTTGATCCTATGGCCGGAGCTTTTCTTCAAATCTAGGGAACAAGATGTTGTCTCTGGTTACATGATGGCCAAGACTGAGGGAAAGTCATTGGAATGGCACACGCACATCACTGCCGTGACAGTCGCCCCAGAATTTAGACGCATATCGTTGGCCTCCCGACTGTGTGACACGTTAGAGGCCATCACAGACAGTCCGCCGCATCAAGTGAACTTTGTGGATCTGTTTGTCAAATGTAACAATATTTTGGCAATTTCGTTGTATGAAAAATTGGGGTATAGTGTTTACCGACGTGTGGTAGGTTACTACAACTCGAGTGAAGACGGATACCCAAAGACGTTAAAGAATGTGGACGATGACAAGGATGCATTTGACATGCGCAAGGCAATGCCCCGAGATAAAGGGCGCAGCATTAGAACTGATGGCAGAGGCCATCGCTGCTACCCGCACGATGTCAAGTTCTAAATAAGAACACACTTTTCTTCTCTTTTCTACATAACCTAAAATTCAACGGCGCCGTGTTGTTGCTGCTGTGATTGTTGTTGCTGTGGTTGTTGTGGTTGCTGTTGTTGTAGCCTAGGTTTGCCCCTGTAGCTTCCCCTACCGCGGAATCCACCACGTCCTCTTCCACCACGTCCTCTTCCACCACGGCCAGCGAAACGAGGTCTGGCTGATGCCTGGCCAAATGTGTCCATGTTCATGGCTTTCTCCTCTTGCCAGCGCATGTTGGCATTTGTTTCGGTGGAAGTAGAGATGCTGTCGAAAAAGGACGATTTTTTGTTGTAGAAGGAATCCGGTTTGACTCCACTTTCGTTGGGAGCATCGGCATTAGGCGCAATAAATTTGGCATTGTTGGATTGGAAATCGAATTCGGGTAGGTCCTGAACGGGTTGCTTAAAATCTTGCGTAGGCTGCACGGGCTGTTTAGCTCGTTGTGAATTTTTCGATGTGGCTGAGGCAGGATGTGCAGCCTGAGGAGGCTGCCCCGCCTGTTGTTGATCAGCCGGCTCTTTCTGCTGCTGCTGCTGCTGCTTGGGCTGCGGGTCCGCAGCCGGTGCATAGACGCCATAACCTGCCACGGCAGCAGGCACTTGAGTCTGGTTCGGTAACTGTCCCGGCTGTGGTTGAGGTGCCATCGTGGGCTGCACATCCTCCAGCCTCATGTCCAAAATACTCAAATCTTTCACCTCGTTTCCGTTAAACTTTACAGATCGATACACGGTTGGATTAGGGTAGATCTCGTCGGGTCCCCAACCTCTTCGACCTTCGGTACCAAAACAACGAACGTCTGAAAGCGTAACGGTACCTTTCTCCGAGTCAATGCCTTCTAACAACCCAACATAACGGTTCTCTGTCACTGAGACCAACGAAATGGTCTTACCGATGTACTGAGACATATAATTGTCCGCTAAAACAGAGTCTTTGTCGTTCTTTGATGAGCCTAGTCAGCATTGGCTCTTTAGATTCTTTCCTCCGAGGGGCCGCCACCATCTTTTTTCGTTTTTTCCAATTTAAATTTAATCGTGTTTGATGATATTTAGCTTTGTTCGTTGGGGCAACGGTTGCCCTGGAGATTGAGATAAGCACGCCTCCAGTTTGCAACGTATTCTCTCTTAGGTCCATCTTGGTGGTACGAACATTTCGTCTGTTTGGGTCTAAAATAAAGCTTCACATCAACTGACGGCTAATTGCTTCCCGGTGCTTGTAATTCGTTACGCGCTGCGTAGAAAAACTACTTACAAAAAGTTGGCTTTGAGAGATCGTGCTAGACAAGCCCAGCCTTTTCCTCATAAAATTATAATCAAGCATTCTTTTTCAATCTGTTCTTCAAACATTCGCGATAACTTGGGGTAAGATATCCTCCTGAACAAATATTTTGGGTGTAGCTAGTTGCCCAAGGACATATTAATTTAGAAAATATTTTCCCACAAAATATAACTTCTTTCATTTCCTAGTTTTGAATGGAATCGGTAAAATTTCCGTCATCGGGTGATGAACTTATATAGACTTCAAAGGTGTGTGCGAGATAGCGGGATCTGCGGTTATCTATTGAAGTCAGCCCAGATTTTGAATGGTGAAGCAATTAAAATTTTGAAAGGTAAGCTAAATGAAATCAATTAATTAATGCGGCTGCTGGACTTATAGAAGCCTGGTTCTTAGACGAAATGCCTGATCCGCTTTATTTGTTGGGTATCTATTGTTAAAATCTGGCATAGAAGCAGCAATGCCTAAAAAGTCACAACGTTTAACATTTGAGATGGAGACGCCAGGTTGTTAAAAAGCGCTTTGTAGTCAATGATTTCATCAAGTGTGGAAATTTCATGAAACTTTTTGCTTTCTATTTCCATGATAGTTTTTGGCTGGTGATACTAGCTAGGTGGCAAAACGTGCATATTCTCTTGCAATAACTTGCCGAGTACAAGTGGGTATTTGTTTGGCTAAAAGCTGGTAATTTTATCTAGCCAGAATTTTGCTGGACCTAACAAAAAAATGAGTCATCCCAGTAAATAGAACAATGCCAGGTGGGTGAAGCAGCAACTGAGGAAGTGCCAAGGGTATTCTTGTGTGCTAACATGAAGACAAACGCTCATGCTGCTGCAGAGTGACAGATAAAGGTAAAGGTTACTGGGGACTACCATAAACATGCTTTGGGGCAATTTGAATATAGGTAATAGTTCTATGATTATATTTTCGTGTACAGGCCTTTTGAAATACGAATTTTTTTATTAGCGGCTACTTTGTGTCAGCACTGCGCGATGAATTTTTAAACCAGCAGAGCTGAGGGTGGTAGCCCAAAAGAGTTTGAAACATGCGCTTTGACGTGATAGTTTGCCATTTTTCTTTCGTACCTTACCCTGGCTAGGCGGCCCAATGGTCCAATGATTCTTCTTTTGAAGTAGTGTAGTGTTTGAACCAAGGGTCGTAACTTTAAAATTTGGGACAGGCATTCAAGTACCTTTCAAAACGTACCTTCATAAAATCCAGATTTTTTGTGGTACTCCTTTTCGAGCCAGTTATCTCTTTTTTTTTAAAACCAGTAAATTAATTTCCTGTCTCTCACATTATGAAGTTGCACTATTTATGCTCATATCGAGGTACTGCCTGTATTAAACAAGGGCATCCTTTAAAGTGCCATTGAAAATGGGTGCGTAAAATCTCTCTATCTATCTGATAACAATTTTGCGGTACTCGGTCATATCTATAGAACATTTGCTTTCGCAGTGTGATCTTTGAGAACTTGCATATAATGGTTATGACATAAGCTTCAAATTCCTGTACCACAACGTCTTTCTCCGTTCTATAAGATATAAAACAATATTTACCATATAGGGGACATTCAAGTAAATTGAAAATTTTTGTCACAGTGGCTCCCCTTTGGCGAGTATTATTGCTGAAAGCATTAAGATGGCCAAACTCGTCAAAATGATGCTCTGCGAACAGTTAATCAGGTATTTACATATTTGTTAAAAGATTACAATTCCACGACTGCAAAGCATTTCTCACACCCTGCTACAAATTGATCGGTGCAACTTTTTTTCCTTTAGCTAGTCGGTGTCAAGCTTCTTATTAAACAAACAGGGACTGTCAGCCAGGAAAAGAGTAAATTATTTCCAATTAAAATTATTTAATTCTGTAAGTCCACAATTTTTTAACAAAGTATCATTCCTGCTGTACACTAAACTTTATATCATATACCTTGCACAAGGCATCCCTGTTTAGAGCCGGGGAGCTCACAGGCCACAGCGGCTATTGACTGAACAATGGCCAGGAAATCTTTCTTTACCCTAGTTTTGAAACGTAAGTATGCAGGCATTAGGTATCTCATCGCCATTTCTGTCCCTCTCTCCCTACATAAGAGGGCGATCTAAGTCAATGAATTCGTAACTGTCACCGATCACATTGAGCTTTTTCAAAAAATCATTGATCTTGCCAAACTCAGCAATGATAGACTTGGTCTTAGACTCGTCGAGATTCTCATCGATTTTTCCCTTTCCCCTGTCACTGTGGGAGGATGCGTAGGATATGAATACGTGAGTATTGGCCACCGCTCAAACATCTGGTCCAACCAAGCTCCACGTGCGCGGTAAAGTAATTCAGTTCTTTGAATTTCTCTGATCCCACGATTTGCTCCTGCAGATGTTCGGTCGATGCCAAATTCTTCTACTAAGAGTTACCTTAAAGTCGCTTGAACTTGGGACAATACAAGGCCTTGACAAGTTCCAAATTGGAACAGTTAGGGCCACTCATGTTGAAGAAAGACGTTGTACAGTTAGTCGGGGCCTAACTGACTATACGTTCGGTTGCTTCAAAGGCATATCCCCGAGGAACTGTGTTAAGGCTCCATGTCAAACTTGTCAACCCGTAATTGGTATGCAAGTGGCCCGATTGCATCGTTTACCTTAGACATTTTGCTAATTTAGACGAAAACTCAATCAACGCCTCTTTAATTTAAACTATCAGACTCATCTCCGGAATTCATACTGCTGTGCATTTCAGTCCAGTCTTATATACCTCTCAAGCTTTCGCTTGGTTTTCGAAAATCTCCATAAATATTGTGCTTTCCTCGATGGAAGGTGCAAAATCTCGATAGGAGGCTTGATTTATTATTTAGTTTAGTTGCTGAACCGGATATTAGGTGGAAAATTAGTTGTGTCCCTGCTTTTTCTCCCAATCGTCAAGGCTCAAGTTATCCCTAACTTTGACGACTTCGTTTTTCCCTTGCTGTCTTTCCTCCTTCAGCATCTCTTCTTGCTCACGCAATTGGACCAATTTTTGCTCTGGTGAGACATTTGGCTCTTGTACAACATTAACTTTGACTTCGTGGTACAACTCGTCAGGAATTCCACTCAAGACATCACACAGGGCATCATACAGGGATTTTTGGGAAGAGATATCACCGTAGTTGAATGCAGTAGCCATTAAAAGCAAAGTGGATGGGATTTTTTCCCTACGCATATTCAACCAAACCCTGAGATTTTGTCTGAGGACTTCAGGCGGAACACCTGAAGTTCTTATTCCCCTGGAGGCACATGCATTGAACAGCTCAGTGGGAGTTAATCGGTCTACGCCCTCGTAGTAGATGGTAAAATCGTCCTTCTTAAGTTGCAACATTTTGTAGCGGAGACGGTATCTCAACATGACATCTGTGCCAAAGGGCTGCAGGTTTAAATATTTGGCAAGGGCCAGCAGGTAGGGTCTGGTGACGTTATCCAGCACGGTATCGTCGGTGAAGAGCTTGGCGACTTTTAACAGCTGCTCGCGGGACTCGGGTTCCCCATGGACACGTACGTGTTCGTAGAAACGGTTGAAGACGGTTTTGTCATCGTCTGAAATGTTTGCCGGTTTGAAATGGGACTTGTTCTCCTTGATGGTCTGAGCCACAAGGTTCCTGGTGCTTCTTAAGCGGTCCAATTTGGATTGCTTGTCCCCATGTGATTCGTAAGTGGATGGCAGCAGGTTGGGGAAAACCTTGAGAGCCACGGGAAGCAATAGCTCCATGAAAGGTATGACAATGAAGGCGGCAAAGGGCACCAACCTGGATATATCACTAGTGGTTCTCTTCAACTGGATCATCTCCCTACGCGAAAGTTCGTAGCCTGCAGACATCCTGAGCAGCAGTCTGAAGGAGATCTTGATCTCCAAACCGAGCAATTTGGTACCATGCCGGTAATGGTTAATCTCTTGCTTGATCCTGGTCATTAGCGGTGGTTTCTCAATAGCAGTTGGTTTGCTTGCAGGAGGACCGCTGGATTGGAGTCGAGCGCCTCCTGGAGAAACGATTTTCCGTTGGGTCAAACTAGACATGAGAAGACCACCACACGGGTTGATTCTCATTGGCATGGGTTTGATTGACAGCAGCTTAATTCTCAACATTATTTAACTTATCAAAAGAACTTTGAATCTATTCCAGAGCTTCGAATCAATAAATTGGTTCTACTTCAGTTTTGGTGTTGGTTATTGTGAAAGTTCGAAATGATCAATAGCGGATCTTTGTTAAGATCTGCCTTCGGGCGACAACGAAAAGTCCGAGAACGGAGATCACTAAATGCCAAAAATAATTGATATTCTGAGTAATCGTAAACTATACAATTATTATACATCTAGCCTATGGCTAGTGGGTGCGCCGGAATCAATGGTACGTCGCTGTCTTATTTCTGCTGCTGCTGGACTTAAGTAGGGTCTTGAAACCATTGCACAGCTGAATGACACTTGGGTAATTGTAGTTGACCAGAAAAAACCCTGTGTGGGTCAACTTGACATTCCAAGTGTAAAGCTTGCTCTGGGCATTCAGCTTGAACATCAAATAGAACCAACCGGGATTGGTGTAATTGAAGCAGAAATAATAGACGGACTTATTGGGGTTAACCTTGGAGTAGTCCTCGACAAACTTGATGACATCCTTTTTGTTTCCACTCTTAAATTTTTCATTAGAAGTAATCTCGTTAAGCAACCTGATCTTGTTCTGCAGATATTCCACAATGATCTGGTCCAAATCGTGATACCGCTGCTGTTCCACAACAAGTACACGGCCCAGGGCTAACGGGTTTTCCTTTTCCAGCTCTTGGATGTCGATGTGTTGGAAAAGATCCTTGTCAAGTTTCCAAGTGATGACCAGATGGTCATCGCCTCGAGAAGACTGTCTGATGACAAAATCCCCACGTTCTTTGCTTCGCAAATAGTCTTCAGCTTGGTTGCCATTGAAGGGAAAGTAGTATGGGTGATTGATAACACGATGCGTCCTCTTGGCACGCGCCTCGGCCATGGTGATCTTTTTTTCCTCTTCGGAGTCTTCTAGCTCCTGCTTCAAGTCCCAAATGGATGGATCCTTGCTGAAATTTATTGGGACGTATTGATGCTTGACATCGTGTTCCAACAACGAAACTTCAGCAGATATGTTTTCATAATCGATGAAGACCACCTTGGAAGGATAGGTCTTCCCAATTTCGTAAATATCACCCGGTGGCCTCTTAAATTGTGTTCCCATGTGATGCTGGGCATTTACCACACAGTCAACCTGAGAATTCGTAATACAAACGATGTCGTTGTGCCTGAATCTCTCAACCCTGACGGGGACGATGCAACCTCTAAAAAAAGTCTTTTCAGTCTCACCGGTCAAACTCTGGAAGATCTCTTCCCCATGCAATGGGTGGAAGTCGTTTCTTAATTCTTCAAACCCATCAAGCAACTCCAATACAATGGTATTAAGATTATTCAATTTGCGCTGACCCGTGTTTCTTTCTAACTCCTCCGCATACTGCTCCAAGTTTAGTGATTCTAGTTTGGACCTACGATCGGGGTCCTCTCTCAAAGTTTCAATAAACTCACTCATAGTGCCTTGCTCCTCTTTCTCTGCGATCGCATCAGGGTCATATTCTAACGCATCTGCAGCCACTTTGGTGGCCAAGTGATAATCCTCAGGATGGATTCTGGTGCTATCCAGTTGGTCATGCTCCAAATCTTCGTATTTCTGTCTTTTTTCGTTCCAAGAAATATACAAAAAACCGGCAGAGTTCATGAAAATGGTCTTATGCAAAATATTGTGTGTGATCAATTGTTGACGCGCGAGTAGTGGCTCGTTCAATCTGTGGAGGGACTCCAAAAAGTCTATGGCTTTACGCTTGCCAAAGCCTGAAATGTACTGTAAAGCGTTCGCGTAGTATGGATTATCAGTGGCTTTGTTCACTTCTATACCAACCAAATTCACAATATCAACGAATGCAGTCTCTAATGCTTTCAAAAAAATTTCCCTAGGTATTAACATCTGATGAGGATGGATCGCAAGTGAGCCAAGTTCCTCCAGGGTAAGATTGGCATACTCCAGTAGTGGAGAATGCAAATAACGAGCCAGCGCTATGCAGTACTTGACTAGCGGAGGTTTGTTTGGGAACTCTTGATTACCGCGATCGGAATTTTGAAAGCGAATGGCAACTTCATCTTCTACATATACAACTGGAATCGTATGGCCTCGGCTATCGATAATTTGTTTTTTGTGAACCACTTCCTGCAACCTCTTGTAAAATTTTTGAGTTTTGGGATTAGGACCGTTGATACCTATAACATTAGGCTGACAATTTTGGATGATAGTGTCCAAGGTATCTTCAAACTTTTGGGGATTATTCCTGTCAAATGGGTTGTCCACAATCTTGAAGTCCCTGACAAAATCCCCCTTACGGTTCACATAAACTGCTATGATGGCATCCGACCCAAATCTACCTTGACCACAAGTCAACGTTAGTACTTTGGGAATTTTAGGATCCTTAGGATTCGGAATGAAGGCAGCTTGGTCCAGTTTCGTCATCAGCTTGTGCCTAACAGTCTTAGCGACTAATTTTTCACAAGTCTTGGATAAATCATCTTTGATTTCTCTAGAGATGTCACTAAAGATTTTTTCCATTGCTTGAGTAAAAGCGGATTTACGGAAGTTGTTCCACTCCGTCGCCAATTGAGAAGTATTGGTGGTCTCCAACGCTATTTGAAACATGTGGTCCACGTAATGTGATTGGGACGACATATGCAATTTCACGCTTAGCAAATTCAAAGACTCCGCTTCTATCATTCGCAAAAACACATCTGGATCTTTATGGAAGTGCATAGGAGTTCTGTTGATTGCATACTTGATATCTTCATATATGGAACCTCTTTGAATTTCACGTTTACCCTTTGAAGTCAAAACCACATCAGCCAAGTAGTATTTGTAAAAATCCGATCTTACCTTTTCCCTAACTTTGGTATTCTGGGATATTTCCATGGCATAGTATTTCTTTACAGTGTCCAAGGCAAGCTTGGTATTGGAAGTAAATACTTGCAAGTCTGCCGTGTTTGAGTTCAAAATAGACTCAATCACTTCTTCGGGTTTCAAACTGGGATGATCCACGGCAACGTGGATCTGATGTTGGGCATTGACGTTTTCACCGATTTGCTCTGTAGTAACGCCTATGTCACTTATCGCCTGATATAGAGCACTCGACTTGAATTTTTCATAACTTGAATTTTTCAAATGTTTCTTGCTTGGATTTTTCAACAAACTGTCGTTGATTTCATGAGCATATTTAAACTCCAGGTAATTGTAAATGTCTTGCAATGAATTCAATTCGGCGGTTGAAGCCGTCGTTTGGTTTTGGAAATATTCATCTACCACTGGATCGTTGACATGCAACTCTTGATAAAACCTTTTAACGTAATCTCTCTTGTGTATTATACTGCGGAATTCGATATCCAGTTGAACGACATCCCATAAGTCGTCTTCTGTCAAGACAAATCCATCTGCTTCTCTGGAGGAAATGTAGTTACGACGGTAGGCATAGATGAAGGGCACTTCTAAATTGCCTTGAACAATGAATTGTATCGCATTACCGACACATTCTCTGAATTCGGTCAAATCGTAAGTGGATGCAAAGTTCTTGTCCACCGCAATTTTGTCACTGATCCAATTTTTTTCCAATTCCTGATCCTCAGAGGACAATTCGTTGTAATTAGCCAAACCCGCTCTCAACTCTTGGTATCTTTCTGGTATATCGGCCTTCCTGATGGCTAAATCCTCATCTGTCATCAGGTTCTTTTTCAATTCTTGCAGGTCATAAATGTCCTTTAATGTAATCTTCTTCCTCGCTGGCTTGGGACCGCCGCTCCCCTCATCACCGCCTGCTTCGCCATCTACCACGCCATCCTCCAAAGCACCCTGATCAAGGTCTTCGTTTTCAACCTCTAGGGCCCAATCATAGTCGTGACCGTCACCGAAGATATCATACATCTCGTCAATTTTGTCTGAGGATAGGCCCGTAACATGCACGGGCTGCTTCATCCTTTGTTCTCTGAGCATTTTCCTCTCCTGGATCCGCTGCTGCCTGGTCTCCTCATCCTCATCAGAAAAATCGTCATCCTCGATGAAATCGTCCAGCTCGTCCAAAATCCCGCCTTTGTTACTGTCGCGACCACCTCGGTGGTCGCCCTCTTCGTCATTATGTGCACGATCACCACTACCTCTTTCATCATCATCAACATTTTGCTCCTCTCCTTCCTCATCAGAAAAGAAGTCTTCTAGCCGAGAATCTGCAGCCTCTCTGGAATTTGACGCAGGTTTCTCATCCGGTGACTTTTCCTGGCCTGCTCTCTTCAACCGTTTCAGCTTGCCTGAGGATACTTGCTCAGTGGTACGTTTGACGCCTGCATTTTCCATCAGCAGATCCAAGTCATCCTCAGAAAGCCTGCCATCATCGTCTTGCTCCTTGACTCTTCTTTTATGCTTTCTCCTCTTCTTCGAACCCTTTCCAGTAACCACATCCTCATCTTCATCATCCACGATAAAACCTTCTCGCACTTTTCTTTCTTCATCAGCATCATCTTCTCCTTCCTCGTCCTCTGAAGAGTCAAACACGTCTTCACCTTCTTCCTCGTCACTGGGTGGCTTATCCTCGTCACCATTGGCTATTGTCTCATCATCCCTGGGAACCACGGGTTCCCTATCACCCTCATCTGCCTGAGACATGGGAAAACAGTCCTATTATTACTCTACAAATAGGGTGGTGATGGTGGTAATCCGTCCAGTTGGTTGGGGTTGGTTTTAAAGTTGTCAGCTTTTTCCAATGTCCAAAAAGCTGAAATTTTGCATTTCGTTTATAGTGATGGGTATAAACTGTAGTATCTAAATATTATTAGTTGGTTAAGATAGCAATAAATTGGAAATGAAATAGGAAGATTTATGCAATTACTTTGACATCTCATTTTTGTCACAGTTAAACGGTCTATCTAAATTGTTCTGCGGGCATCAAGTTCGCGTCCATGTTTCCTGCCTGCTCCTGGAGTTTCGAGTTCTCTAGAATATTGTTCTCCAGTTGCACTTCTGCCTCTTGCTGTTCCTTTTGGCCGCCTTCACGACAGCAGCAGTCCGGTGCTGCATCCTGTAAACTCGAGTCATTTTCACCATCTTTTGCTTGCATGGTTTTTTCGTTTGATGAAGTAACGGTGACGCCCACGTCTTCTTTTACGTGCCTACCACACTGGCAGTTGCCGTACCCAGGGCAACCGAGAGCACTCTTTATCTGTCTTTGAATTTCCCAACGTCTTAGCGTGCATATTTTGCACCTGTTGAAAAATACTTCTGCTAGGGCCAAACCGGTAATCACTGCAAACACGTACGTGAGCACAAAGCTCATAGCCACAAGCATCAGCATATAAATAAGCATCGTTGAACAGAAAGTGAGCAGTGCTCTAATGAAATCGTGAAAAAGATCTGTCAAAGAGGGGTAGAAAAGATCGAACATGAAATTGGGCATCTTGGGTAACACTTGAGAAGTCCCATCAGCAAGCGCATCCCTGGATTCAGCGGCGTCTTTGCTGTTCCACTTCTTAAACCAATGAACTTCGAGGCACCAGCTCACGTAGAGTATAAATTTGTAGACAAATGCAGTTACGACGATCAGTAAAAAGATACCAAACGCCTTACCACTGGTATCGGCATGGAGTTTTTGAAAAAGCACGGGGTAATTATGGTAAGTCGGCGTAAGCCAAGAATTCATCATTCCTTCCATACTCATACCTGTCGAAGTAGCCGTACTGCTACTCATAGTACTCGAGCTGGACATATTCATACTACTCGAGCTGGGCATACTCATACTACTCGAGCTGGGCATGCTCATAGTACTGGTCGTAGCAGTACTCGACATCAACATGCTGCTGGAGGTGGGCATACTCATACCAGACATACTCGATGTGCCCATACTCGATGTGCTCGTACTCGACATGCTTATACTCGACGTGCCCATACTCATACCAGACATACTCGATGTGCCCATACTCGCAGAACTACTATCCATTTCTATCAATTCAGCCCTTTACGTGACGCTGTTGTATTTCTTTCGTCGGATGTTGACTAAAGAATGGCCCTCCATCTTATATAACTTTGCCTGTGCTCTATTTGCTCAACGGACAGTGCTCTTCAAATGCTCGCCGCTTTTTCTCTTGATGAGCATAAAAGAGGCCGAGATGAAAAAAAACAAGTAAACAGATTGAGCATCGCCGATGTTCTTGTTTAAAAGAAAGCACCAGCTCGCGAGCACAATGTGTGTCAGATTTTGACTGTTCATGATCGCCTGTATACTCATCTAAATGGAGGCCTGCCCTCTTGTGTTCTTCTGCTCTCCAATTTTCTTCTGCTTTCTTGTGGTTCTGCCTCACTAGCTTGGGATATACGAGGTTGAGCACTCCTCTTGACCGGAGGGGAATTGGTCACAATTCTGGTTGCGCCCCCTCCCAATGATAATCTAGTATGTTGAGCATTATTTGCAGATTCCAATCGATCCTCTGGGAAATCCGTTGACGAGACGCTATTGCGTATGGTGTGTAGGATCGATTTTCTTCGTAGTTTGCTGGCGTTATTGGGTCTTGGCTTGGCGATCTCTCGTCGGGGATCCGTTAAAGTTGGATTGGAGACAAATGATGCCTCGCTGGCGTTTTCATCCTCATCTTCATTACCATTGGGATGGCTCCTAAACAATCTTTGCCTGGGCATTTTGGAAGGCGGCAGAGGTTGCATGAAGGTTTTAGACGGAGCGGCAGGTTTCTGGGTGTTATTACCGTTCGGCTCTTCTCTGTAAACGTTCAGTTGCTCCATAAGCGACTTCCTTTCGTCTTTCAAAGCCTCTAACCGCTTTGTTGTCTGTAACTCTTCTTCAATATCGTGGGAGACGTGAGGGAAGTCTACGCACCATGAATTGCACATCAATCCATATAGCAGGGACCCGAGGGACTCGTTCAAGTCGACTAAGCTCTCGTGTATGAAATTCAACTGTGTAAAATTCGCATCCAACGTTATCATGGAATCGCTAAACTCTCTGATTTGTGGCAGGATAAATTCATGCACTATAGACTCACCGTCATCGATGGAGCCGCTCCCAGCCCCCGAGCGGCTGGGCTTCACACTCGCACCTGATGCATTTTCAGCAGTTCCGCCGAGCGATGATCTTCTCGACTCGGAATTGCTTGTAATAGATAGCCTGTACTCCGTAGCTGACCTTTTAGTCGGCTTGTTTTTGTCTTGACTCATAAGGAGGCATCAAAGGGAGGGTGAGTGAGCGTTTTGGACAGTTATTCGTTTTTCAGTTGGAAGGCAAGAGTTTGATATGTCTACTTGATCGCGTTATGAACATGCTGTGTTCGTGCGGTATGACGATAATATGCAAAGTTCAATAATAAATGGAATTATCACCAAAGCCCTTGAATTACGTAGCATTTTTATGATGTTTCGTTCAATCGTTACAACAGTTGAACCTCGATGAAGAGTTGCTGTGAATGAATATTTTGGAACATGCATACTAAGCTCACCTTATGTACCGCAGCTCTCAACAAAATTAAAACGTACCGGATATTAATAAGTTATTTACAAAGCTATTACATATATCTCTTGGCATGCCTTAGCTTCTCCTTTCTTAACTGGGCCTGTGATACCGCACCTCCCTTCTTGTACTTCTTAAGAGCGACTATTAAAAAGATTGTGCTCAAAAATGATAAGCCATACCATGTAATCAAGTATTGCAAATGACTATTTTTTAAATCAATTTTGGGCTCTTTCCCGATAGGTACACCCGCTTGAACGAGCTGCCACTCAGCGAATTCACCCAGAGGTTCGGTCTTGGCTTCTTGCTTTGGTTTTTCCTTTCTGTTAAAAAACCAAAAGTTGTTCTTAGATTTTGTATCTGCAACTGAGGGCTCTGACCCCCATCTGTGATCTTTCAAATCATAAATGGCCTGTAGGTGCAATGGAGCACACCCCGAAGTGGCGCTCATCTCCAGAACGTCGGGCACTTGCCACAACCTCGAATTCTGGTCTTTCTTATCCCATTGGAAAAATCCACGTTTGTTTGGCACCCTAACTAGACAAAGAAGTTCCACATCATCACTTTCGGGAAGTGACAAATGTTGCAAATTCCTCAGTTGAGGATTGACTTTTTCTTCAGAGATCCAACCTCTTTCAATCAAAAGCTTTTCGCCTGTATCCTTCCTCACAAACGGAGTGAATAAAATGTAGCCCTTCTTGCTGTCCTTCACACGAGGCCCCACAAACATCTCTTCCTCGTTGACAAAGTGGCCCTTTAGTGTAACTCTACGATATTGCCAATGTTCAGCCATATTTGGAGTAAATTTCTTAGGTAAGGGCACTGGTGGATACGTAAGCCTACTCTCAGACTTGGCAGTCAAATCATTCTTCCATTCAAGCCTCCGCACTTGCCACGTACCTAAATAAAAGGATATGATGGGCATGGCAAACATAAGCCCCAGCACTATTTTTTTACCAAGCCCGCCTTTCTTCCTCTCTTCCTCGTTGGGCGTCTTGGTTGATTTGATTGGCTTCCAATCCACCGTAGACGTCTTGACACTTCTCACGCATATCTGTTTCAGAATTTCCCCCCGAGGAGGCCGAAGCACTCTTAAGTGGCTCAGAAGCATGGTTTCTTTCCATTTGATGAGTACTTCCACAAGTTGGTGAAAATGTCTGACTTTTGGTCCTTATTAAGGATGGCAATCCTTGACCTACACGTGAGGAGACGGGTTTCGTCGGCGCTTAGGATCCATCAAAAACTTCTAATTTTGATCAATATGTATTAAATAAAAAGAAGATACATTTTCAAAACCAGCAGTACTTGCCGTTGTTTTCCCAAATGACACTGTCCTCGCTGTATGGGGTTCTTACAGCACTCAACGAGCTGTTCTCGGCAAATACCATGGAATCGTGCTCTAGATCACTGATAGCCCTGAATAGGCCGGGAAATTTCTTGATGGGTATCTCCTCGTCCCAAAATTCGATGCGTTTCAACCCAGAGCGCTTAGTTTCCACCACGGCATGAGCAAACAACTCCTTCAATATATCTTGTTCTTTAGTAGATGATCCAGGGTGTACATAGACTTTAAGAATTACCAAAGTATCGTCCGCCCACAAGTGATGCCATAGTATGTGGGATTGATCTTCGAAGATATACCCAAATGTCACTCCCTTTGGCTTTTCTCTAGTACTATTCTGCAAGATGAAAGTGTCCCTTGTGTTGAACCACTTGTACATGTCGGCATCCGATTTCACAGTGAATATGAAAGAACGGGGATGCGACTTGTGTAATTGCAACATATGTTTTTGGAGTTCCTCGTTCTGCAATTGGACCAATTCATCGTAATCATCTTCACTCAAGGGCTTTCCCTGAGTGCTGACTCGGCCTCCGCAGTAGCGCTTGAAGAAAGTATCCACCTGGGTAATGGTATGAACAGGGACATGCATTGAGTGATAGCCGAATTTTCTATAATATTCACCAACTTCGCTATAAAGCGTCAACACCATTTGCTTTACACCTGTAGGAGCATCGGGAGCGTCTCTAGCAGTATCATAGAATTCCAGCAGTTTCTGAAGTAAATAAGAGGCGTATCCCTTACTGCGATGCTTCTCTGGCGTGAAGACAGACCCAAGACAAACCACTAAATTTTCTTGAATATCTGCTTGCGTCCCCGGACGAATGTAGTACCCTAATCGCGTCAATGTCTCGCAACTGCTTATAATTGCATCCCCATCCTTCAATGCAAAATATTGGAGCCCCAGCCAGGGAGCCAACTCAGAATATTTCTTTTGAACCTCAGGGGACTCCCGTTTCCTGGCAATACCAGTGTTACCCAGCAGGTTCTCTCTTTCAACATAGGTATGCAAAGTCAAAGGGCCCTTCCACTTTTCGCCGTTCTGTATATGTGTTGACTTGATCTCTTCAGGATCTGTAATCCGTTGAAACTTCAAACTTTGAATCGTCATCTGGGGAGCATCTGCTTCATTTGAGAATATGTGACTCCTCCCTGCAAATGATTACTCTCGCTTATATAGCAATCGACCTCGACATGTTTCCACCTTCATTGCTTCTTCGGGCTTGGCGCATCCTTCTGCTAACGTTTTCTGACAGCGATACGACGTCCACCAACATCAACAGCAAGCGAAAAAATAAAAGTCTGTTTCACTGGGAGATTTAATTCAGCGTAATGAACGAGGCAAATAGATTGGGGTTAGCCCCAGAATTCCAGGGGAATATTTTTATGTTTCATAATAAATTATAATATAATATAATATAATAAATTAAACTACACTTAACTAAACTAAACTAAACTAAATCTGTACTTTTTTGAAAAAATTAATATCGTCTATAAGTTTCAGATCGAGAGCTGATTTTACATTTGAGTTCCACTCTTGTGCATCCTTCTTAGTAGTATCATCACGCGCCAGATTACCGTAACGGTGTCGTAGGCTAATGGCCAGCATCTTGAACAGTTCTGTTAGAACGACAGAACAAAGTCTCCAAGCTTCGTTGCGGGTACGAAAAGAATTGTATAATTCTATCGCCAGATTCTTTGGCTTGCCGTTACTTTTCTCAACAATTGCTCGCAGCTCGTCAGCGGGGATGGCAAACCCCTTGATTTTGAGAAAGGCCTCTAGTTGCAAAAAAATCTTCCTGTTGATTACTTCTGTTTCTGCCATGGAGCTTGATATCATAATGGAAATTTTGCTTCTTGTCCTAGAATTCACGGTAATTTGTCTTTTGAAAAACACCAAATATTGCTTCAATGACAGACTGGTAATTAAGCAGGCATCTACTGCTTCACTTTCAGTGATAAAATCGTATTGTTCTTGAATAATCTGACTCTGTAGCTTCTTATGCCTCTTCATAGTGAGGTTAGATAATATTTCAGAATCACCCATTTGCACATTGGCAACGAGTTCACTGAGCAAGTCTGTCGGGCCCGAGTTTTTATTTACATCGCAATGGCAGTCGTCACCCAACAGCTTCAAAAACGCATCGACGTATTCTTGTTGGAATTCCTGTTCGGTCAATTTTTCAAGCTGAGACTCTAGATACCACAAATACTCATCAATCTTACTTTCCAGATCGAGGGGAGTCCCTCCAGACATAACAGTGATGTGTAATCCGACAGACTCAGATAGCAGTCGTAATCCCCCAATCACAAGATACCCTACTTGCCTTTTGTTTCTCAGTTCTAGCGCTAATGACAATGACATTAGGTAAACGGTGAAGCTAGTCAATGTAAAGATTTCTCTATCATTTCGGCGGCCTGTTTGGATGAAATAAACTATGCTATTGTTTGGATCGTCCTTCTGACCCTTGTGCTGCACACAGGCATTTGTACCTGGTTCTAGTATTTTGGTGGTTTCCACTAAAAAAGACTTGCCTGAAGTCTCATATATTCCCCCTTCTAAATGATGAGTAAAATTTTTATGCATATATTCATTTAGCTCATCGGCACAGGATAAATCCCCCTGTATAAACAGGCTTAAGTATTTGGTTGATTCAACGAAGGCAGTGCAAAAGAGTTTGAAAGAATCCACATCAATTTCCTCTAATGCATCGAGGCGATCTTCAAGGCTCCACATGTACCTTTCCAAAACAATGTAAAGCCCTATGCTACCAATATTGGCACAATTCTCATTAGCGGCACACTCGTAATTATTCCTTACCATAATTCGAGCTCTTCTCAAGGTCTCTTTCGAGGGAAAATCAGAATCTTCACACACGTTCTTTATAATTTCAATTATGGATTTCACTACAGTAACCAATTGCTCAGAAAAACCAGAAATTGTGAATCCAAGACGAACATCTCCCTTATTAGAAGGGGTTATCTCGAAAGTGAAACCCAATTTCAAGGACGGATAAATTTCAGGCGATATTAGGATAGAAATGATTTGCCCCAAGATTTCCAAATTCATAGTATTTTGCGGACTGGCTTTCAACTCTAATGCAAATATTTCAAAAGATACAATGACTTTCATATGCAAGGAGATGTTCTCGGTATCTGGCATTACCCACATTTCGTGATTACTATTTTGGCTCACAAGATGCGGAACAGTTTTCAGCAAACTATTTTGAACTGAAAAGCTCAAGGGAACGGACTGCGATTTTTCCGAGGTCTCAGTTAGCATATTCCTTAATTGAGTATAAGTACCTGCTAAAGCTGGCATGAAGCAATTTCGTGGCGGAATAGTGAAGGAATAATCGGTAACAAAATTGTCTGTGCAAAACTCGACGCTTTTGCATTTGTAATATTCAAATTCATAAAACAAATCAGTTACCAATTCTGAAGGAGCAGATATTTCCAATTGCAAATCTCTAAAATCACAAGATAAAATCGTGCGCATATTAGAAGTGTTAAAAAAATGCTTAAGAAAATTCTGAAATTTTATCGCTTGCCCAATCCACCAGTTATCGCTCTCCTTGCTCTCACCATAATTCCCCACCTTATGATTATTGATATCAATGATCATCGGAGAGCCTTTGAAGATGCAAGCTGGATCCAGCGCCTCCAAATCATCTTGGAGTAGGCAGCTCAACCTGGCGCATTCCTCCATAGGCGATATCTCTGCGCTCTGGTACAAAAACCTTATCAAATCGATGCAATTTTGCTCACTCAAAAATTGAGCTAACTCCAACGTGAACTTTTGTGTGAAAGTCGGCACGACTTGCTTCAACAAAACTTTTACAATATAGGAAAATTTTTGAAGACCACTCTTGGTAAGGTCCAACTCTAAAACTAAGTTGAAATTACCTGTGGCTATTTCGGAGACAAATGCGTAGCAGCATGTCACCCAACCTTTACTTGTAAGCCAATGACTAAATGACCCCGGAGATTCGTCCCCCAATAATTCGGGCCACAGATGTGCCATTAGCTTCATGTCTCTTGAGGTAAACCTTGTACTTCTCTCCACTGCAGGGAAGACAAATCTGACCACAGGATTCTTTGAAGATTTAATGAAAAGTACTTTTTGATCTTGATTTGGCACAAAGCATAAAGCGCTTTGATATTTCGGCAACCACGAATCTCTCAATATTTTCAACTTTCGAGGTCCCACTTTCTCCTCAACTTCAACAGACGATCTTTTCCACTTCGTAGGAGATCTCGGAGGACTAAAATGGCCCTGCAAGGGAGTAGTTCCTATCTGGGAGAAGTTGTTAGCGGCTAGTTTGGCCAATGAATGAATGGACTGGGGACCTCGAAGACACAACGTCATCTTGGACGCGCAAAAGTTCTCTCTGAAATAATCATGAAGCAGAGTCTTCAAGTTTAAGCCCTTCAAATGTGGGATGCTGCTTAAGGTAGATATATTTCCGGTTGAGAATCTGCTAAAAGGATGACTATCGTTGGCCAACAATCTGGTACCGTGATAGAAAACTTTCGAAGAGTTGGTAGTATTCAAATCGTGTTCACTTTCAATGGCGTAAGCCTCTTTGCTAATTATCGTAGAATTGAACAGTGGTTCGATGAAGAAAGATCCAAATATGTCCAATGCTTCTTCAAATCCCTTCTCAAGAGAGTGATAAATATTGGGCAATTCAAAATAAAAGGTAGTTTGCTCCCCAGTGGTAAAAGCATTCTGAGACCCACCATTTTTCATAATCTTTTCATGATAAAGCCCTGGGTTTGGATATTTTCTGGAGCCAGCAGCCAATACCATGTGCTCGCACAGGTGCGCCAAACCTGGAACTTCAGGTGGATCGTTATGCGATCCAGTGGCCACGGTCAATGAGCAAGCGCTCGAGTTCTCAGTAGGATCAGATATTAGTAGCGTCAGTATTCCATTGGGTAATCTGCAGAATTTGTGAGCCCTTCCTTCGAACGAAAAAGGGGTGAGGAAGGGAACTTCGTAATATTTCAAATGTTTGATAGACATCTGTCTGTTTTGAATTTCGCAAGGAAACCCATGATGATGGGAACAGCTCAACTACCCCTGCTTATAAAATCCCAGTATGATTCTTGTGGAAAATGTTGTAATAGCTGCATTTGAATGAGGCATGGATTCTAATGAGGCTAAGCAGTTTGCAATGTTTTTACCGGTTCGGGTTTGTGCAATAATTGTTGAATTGGTCTTGACCCTTGATGGCCTGAGCTACTACTATTAACGTCGGACAGCCTCAAGTCAGTTTCATAGCCGAAGGAACCTCTCGGACCGCTGCCCCACATGGCTGTTTAAAACGATTTACGTAGGCACAGAGTTGTGGCTACTAGCCTCAAGAAGGTCGGAGTTAATCAATGCTAATTAGAACCAAAAATTGTTTTGTATCCCTTTGAAGTCTTCCACGTTACAAATTAAAAAAAATCTCCCGGGGGCGAGTCGAACGCCCGATCTCCAGATTACTTTTTCAATTACAGTCTGGCGCCTTAAACCAACTTGGCTACCGGGAGTCCGCAATCTGCGGGGGATTAGAGTCCTGGACGCACCATCAGGACCAGTTCTTATTAAGATAGTAAGACTAACTAGAACCCTTTGTCGCTCATTTTATTTCTTTGATTTCCTTTTAAAGCATTTTAAAAGCAAATTATGATAATCTATTTATTGTGATATTTAAAAGTCCAAATACAAAAATAAATAGTATATATCGCCAGAATCGCCAGTGCTAAGTACTTGTACGTGGTCTTGGCCTTCTCGGAGCGTAGGGTGCGTGCTGTCCTAACGTAAGTTCGTCCAAGCATTCTAGAAATCTGACGTATTCTGAATGTTAGAGGTTTGCGGACCGATTTTTGCCATTGCACAGGGTATTCGAGTAGCGAATAGGAGGGACGGCTGTAGCATTTTTCGAGATCATCGGTGATAGGTAGTTCGTTGGCGTATTTTTCAGTCAGCAACCAGCAGTCCTCCGCGGGCAACGTGTTTTTAGCATCTACCATTGCGGCGTTAAGCACAATAATTTTGTCGTATTTCTTCATGTTGGGCTCTTCTTTTTTGAAAGGTCAGTTAATATGCTTTTGGGCGGTAGCATTGGAAAACGAAAATAAAGAATTAATGAAAAGGCGATAAAAACTAGACCAAGCAGAACATTTTTGGAATTATTTTAACTTATTATATAGATTTTGTTAGTTTGTACCGTTAATTCCAAGAAGTTTCTCGATCTTATTGACTTTTTATACTGAGACACGTTGGAGAAACACCCCCAAATACGTAGCTCCAAACAAATTTCAGCAGGAGCACTCCCAATAATTCATTTGGTCTGGGAAATATTATGAGAAAGAGGATGTAGATTCCCATTTGTTTATTTCTTCTATATATTAACGTTTTGTTATGATATACATGTCGTTATTATTTCGGAATATATATTATGTGGAAGCTAAATAAACTTTTAAATACTTTTCATTTGCTTGACTATGAAGTCGTTAAAAAAACGGTAGTTGTCAAAATATAAATGGTGCCCAGAATTTGGCGCCACACAAACTTCACTCTGCCTTCCGCCTTGACTCTGCAAAAACTCAGAGACCCTTCTACCGCCCTGCACGTCCATCCAGTCCCTTTCACCGTAGATCCAGGCCCATTCGCAATTACTACGGAAGATCCCATTCGTCTTGTCTTTGAAAATAGTATCTTCTAGAGCCACACGAGGATCACCACCACAACTGAGGGCAAAACTCAACAGGTACTCACCGGACCCCCTTTGGTTGAAAATCGCGTAGGCGTACCTATGCAGTGCTTCAAACTGGGATTCGTTGGCCGTCGGTTCGTTTCTGAGCAGCTTGCTAAACCTCCTGTAAGACCAGCCGCTCGTTAGCTTGGATCCGAGATGTGCTGTGTTGCGCACTAAAGAAAAGGGAGAAATATTGAGATCCCACAACTTGGTGTACCACCAAGGTGGGATTGCATTGCCAACCGTTTTGGCCGTCGTCGATTTACAGATTCCCGCAGGTGAGCACATCACTAGTTTCTTGAAATGGTTGATATACTTCTTCGTGTACAGGGCCATCAGGTATGCACCCAAGGAGTGAGCCATGACCAAATTACCATCTGGATTGGACAGAATGGATCTTTTCTTGAACCATGTGCATATGCGATCATGGAACCAGTTGTGCACATCCTGCAGGGAGTCCCTTGGATAGTTGAAGGGAAATTTGGGGCGTGAGGAAAACCCGTAACCGGGCAAATCGATGGCATGGATAACCCAGTTATTATCCAACAATGGTATACTTTCCAAATTTTTCAGGAAGAACCCCAGACCTGCACCGTACCCGTGAACGAAGATCAAATGTTTCATCTTGTCAGGCGATGCGCTGGCTTTCACTGGAGATATGCAAAACTCATTGATATAGTTGCCATATTCATCCACTGTAGTTTTCACAACTTCAGCCTTTTTACCATCGGCACAGTACGGGTAGAAGGGAAGAGTTTGCAAAAGGTTTTCTTGAAATTCCTCCTTACAAAGGCAAAAATCTCGATAGTCTCTCTTGGAGGCATTAGCAGATCGAGGAAACAAAGAGGGTAGTCGCTTGATAATATCATATAGGGGAATCGCCGTCGGGGCAGCAGAAACTCTTGTGGCAGAGCCGATGGCTCTCTTTTCTTGGGTTCTAGCACTCTTCCGTAACACTAAGCTAGTGACCACAGATTTTAAATGAGAACTTGTAGATTTCGTTGACATGAGCTGTTTAATATCTTTGTGATAAGTATGAATAATGCCGCTAACAATCAAGCTTTCCCGCCGATGTAAGCTTTAACATCGAACAAAGGCCTGCGCAAAATTACCAAAGTTTGTACGGTTGAAGTAGCACAGTAAGGAAGTGAAATAAAACCCTGTCAACTTCTATTCTTCACCTTTGGAAGGCTTGTATATGGCAAAAAAAGGCGCCATAAACTCATCTCTTGGAAGTTTAATAAACTTGGTCCGTGCAGTGGGGGGAAAGGAAAAGAGGAACGGCACCGAGAAATGAACACAGGACACGTGACCAGTATCAGCAGCCCGTGTCGGCGTCACAAATTAATTTTTATTTTTTTTGTTTTATTTTTCCAAATCATACTGTCGTTGAAACCATGTCCAGATAAAGGACTATCCAGATGAAGCTGCTAATGGATACCAAAGCTCCAAAGAGGAAGGTGCAAGCGTATACTTGCATGTGCATGCAGAGGAGCATGAACATGCCGGCACGAAGGGTCATCGATAAACTGTCACGCAGGAACGTCATTTCGTCTTCAATGTTTTTTGAAGGTGACTCCTCAATCTCTTCTCTAGCCTGCAGCGACGAGGAATGATCAAAACTCTCTTTGAAAAACCGTTTAATGTAATCTGTTTCGTATTTGAATCTGAACCAGGACGTCAGTTTGACCACCGCCTTTTCCGCGGCATCAAAGTTGGCCGTGAGAAGATTAAACGTCTTGAGTCCCGACTGGATGGATCCAAAGCAGCCGCCGGCAATGCCACCTACTGAAGCCCAAACATTCTCGTCAGTATCTGTCAGTAACGCCTGACGCTGGAGCTGGCGCAGGTATTTCAATTGGTGACTGAGATAGCTCGAGATGGATCTATTCACCGAGTCGCCATACAGGGATTGGAAAGCTCCCGGCAGCGATTCGAATTTATCACGGAACGTGTCGTCAACCACCCGCAGCTGCAGCGTGTAATGTCGGGCCTCGTGCAACCTGGTCCAGTTTTGCTGCTTCTGTGCACCAAATAGCGCGATTTGTTCCACCACGTCCACGATTCGGCCCACGCAGTCGCCCCGATCCTTGCAATCGCCCACGGGATTATGTGAAAGCAGGACCATTTTGAAAAAATCCAATTGGTGCCGATCGCCGCTGGCATGGTCCAATCTGGCTAGTAGCTCTCCAGTCTGCGCTTCCGAGAACTGTCCACGGGAGAAATCGTTACTCACTGTCGGGATGGGGGCCGCCCTAACGAAGCCTAGCAGGACCGGCAAAGAAAACAGAATAGACACTAGTGACAACATCCATATGACCACTTAGCTGAAGATAGAATATATCGATCCTCCAGCTCAAGACCCTCTATATATATACATTTTTGCAGATAGTTGGTCCACCAAGAGAAACAGGCGAGAAACATAGCTTGCCCCCACACAAAACGAAATCGAAACTGTTCAAAGTTTGTACTAGTTGAGCTCGTATGGCGCAGTGGTAGCGCAGCAGATTGCAAATCTGTTGGTCCTTAGTTCGAACCTGAGTGCGAGCTTAAACTTTCTTTTTCCTCCCCGCTCCTCGGTACCGAGAGAACTCAAAACCTAAAATTAAACCAATTGAATACACATATTATTAGAGAAATCTACTTCTAGTGACTAAATCTGGTCGTCTATCTTGTCTTCCGACGCATGAGCGATGGCTCCTGGGTTGCTGATATGGTACCTCTCGCTGAGCACTGGTGAAAGCTCCTTGTTCCCCGAAGACACAGCAACTAAGTTGCCCGCGATGTCCGTCATGTGGGGTAGATCGCTTACCCTTGGCGCATCTTCGTATGTCTCCCCCTCAACTGGTGTAGCATCCATGTTGTGCTTCCAGTGGTGATACTTGTTCTTAAAATCTTCCCACCAGCCCATGATTATACCAAGTTAATTAATTGCGTTACAGAATAGCTAGTGGATTTCCAGAAGACCGCAAGGAAAAGGCGATACGGCCACACTGGTTGAATTTATACTGGGCCGACGGCGGTGAAAACAGGATAAAAAAAAACTTTTCCCTTGCTGAAAATAGGCAGCATTGATAAGTTATCCTCTTCGAATTATCTTCCGCCAGATAAGAAAAGGAATAAACAGTGCGATGTAGAAAAGAGCTTGTAGAGAATTGCAATAAAACGACGTTATCAAGTTTGCTATCCGATGTAGTGTAACGGCTATCACATCACGCTCTCACCGTGGAGACCGGGGTTCGACTCCCCGTATCGGAATTATTTTTTGCCATTTTTTTACTAGATATTTTTTTGTGCCTTCCAAGAGAAACCAACCGCGGTCGGCTCGACATCCTTCCAAGACGATACGTCCAACTCGGGAAGCCCTGATAAGACCGAACCGGAGAGTGAGAACGAGGAGATTGGTATGGTCCCACGCATTGCCTGTCAGTTCCAAGCGACTAAACGCGACGCGTAGTGTGAGTAGCACGCGTAAATATAACGCGTGAAGCTACCGCGTTACCTCACGCGTCGCATTAGTTCAGTTTACGCGTCTCGTTACGCGTCAGGGATGCTTTGTGTCAATATTTGGCAAAAAGTGGAACGGCTCAGGACCAAAAACTAAGTGCAGGGACTCTAACCCTACAAAGTTGTTCTGAAGCTGCTGCGTAGGGACTAAAAGCGTAGTCCAAAGAATACGAAAAAAATATAGCAGAATTCTAGGGAGCGGGTTCTTCGCTAGGTATATCTTTTCCCTAGTTGTTCGACACAGGAGCGGTTGACTGGTCGCGTTCAGCTTTTTGGCGCCTTTCCGTTACTAACGCTATATTTAAAAAGAAGGACATTTCAAGAAGGTTCTCAGGTCTACCTCTCATTGTATCTTTTTTCCGTTCCAACAAATCCACCGCACCGCGACTATGGGCAACAACACCAACAGCGGTAATAACGTTATGAACAGAGCCGGTGTGGAAAACGCAGAGAACGCCAATGCCGCCGACTTGAAAGAAAAGAACAGAGTTAAGATGTTGAAGAGATCCAACACTGTCACACCAGACATTACTGTGACACCTGCACAGCAGACAACCGTCACCACTCCCATGGTGAGAAGCAGGAGGGCACTGACCGAGGTGCCCGTGAACTTACAGAGACAGCAACGCTTACAGGAGAAACAGGACAGAATACAAGTTGCTAAGGTACGAAGGGAACCCAGCGATCTGTCATTAGCGGCATCGTCGAGAAAGAGGTCTGTGTACAGAGACGAAGAAGTGGGAGAGAAAGGTGTGAAAAAGGCCAAGACGACACCACATACGTGGAGGGACCTCGATTCCGAGGAGAAGACGGATATTTGCATGGTGACGGAGTACACCGACGAGATCTTTGAGCACCTTTATGACAGAGAAGTGGAGACTCTCCCCACACATAATTATTTGTGCGACACAGACTCTGATTACCACCTGCGCCCCTCCATGAGAGCCATCTTGGTGGATTGGCTCGTAGAAGTGCACGAGAAGTTCCAATGCTACCCTGAGACCCTTTTCCTAACAATCAACGTCATGGACAGGTTTCTATCCAAGAACAAAGTTACTTTGAGTAAGCTGCAACTGCTGGCGGTGACGTCGCTTTTCATAGCGGCCAAGTTCGAAGAAGTTAACCTGCCTAAGCTTTCAGATTACGCCTACATCACGGATGGAGCTGCCTCCAAGCAGGACATCAAGAGCGCGGAGATGTTCATGCTGACTTCGCTATCGTTTGACATCGGTTGGCCCAATCCGATGAACTTCCTGAGACGCATCTCCAAAGCGGACTCCTACGATTTTGCAACCAGATGCATGGGGAAGTTCCTCCTGGAGTATGCCATGTGCTGCCACAGGTTTATCCACATCAAACCTTCTCTCATCGCTGCCATGTCTATGTTCGTAGCTAGGAAAATAGCCGGTAGACAAGAGCCGGTATGGGACGAGACGTTCCAACATTACAGCGGTGACATCGATGCATTGCACGATGCGAGTTTCCTGTCGCTATGTAAGGAACTAGTCAATGAAATTGCATCTCCACAGACCAAGCTCGATTCCTTGGTTTTGAAATTTAAAAAACCCAAACACGGCGCAATCTACTATAAAGTTTACGATTGGTGTCACGAGCAAGTGGAAAACAATCGCTTGGATTCATTGTTTTCAGTGTAATAATAGATAGAGCTCTTTCAAATTTTACGTATCACGCACACACTATAATTTTGCATTTTTTTTCCACGCCGCTTCTGTCAATTGAGAGCTTATTGCTATTAATTGTGATTTTAAAAATTGGAGAAATTAAAATTAAGTTGTATTAAATATTACATTCAAATTAGCATTAATGAGGAAGAGAAGCATGAGCTGAAATTTTGAAAAGGAAAATAAATTTAAAATCAAATTTAAACTTAACTTTCAAAAAAAAAAAGGGGGTGATCTGCAAACTGCGTTAAAAGGTAAAGTAATAAAAAAAAAAAATAGAACGAAAAAAAAAGAAAAAGAAAAAGAAAAAAAAGGAGAAAAACAGTGGCACTTATTCATGCAAAGTCATTATATCGTATCCGTTTTTCCTCACTTTCAAGGCCCATTGAACAGATATTATGGAGGCCTTCATAAATCTTCTAGATTGATATTTTCTGTGGAACTCGTCGTGTACTATGGGTGACACCAGGTAATCCATGATCATGTGGCACACGGGCGCCAGCTGTTCCTTTGTATAACCACCGCTGTAATGGATCAAATTCCCATCCCATTTTCCCTTTCCCAACATCTTTCTCGATAAAAACATTGCTGCCGCAGCACATAACGATGGCAGTATGCCAATGAACCTGAAATCCATTAAAGATATCTCGAGGAGGAATTTGGCCAGCGTTCGAGACTGTATATCGTAGTCATCCGCCTTTGAGATCCTCCTGAGAAAATTCATTGGGTTTGGATAATTTAGGTTGAATCCCAAAGTTTTGAGGATGAATTTTTCACCTTCTTTGATCTCATCCTCTGTACAAGCACCGTCCGTTTCCGATGCAAAATGCTTTATACTGGGAGAATAGACTTCTTCGTACTTGGAGGCAATGAAAAGACACGAAGTGCCTACTAGTTGTAGTTTGTCCAGTTGAACCAATTCCTTACACAAGAACCGATCCATCGTGTTGACTGCGAGGTATAACGTTTCCGGGAGTAGGCCGAATTTGTTGTGGATCTTGACTAGCCAATTGACTAGAATGTCTCTATTCTGCCTGATGTTTCTATGCTTATAAAGGTTCTCCTCTCGGGGTAAAGTCATTACTTCCAAATGGTGTAAGTATTCAAAGATTTCGTTGACGTATTCGCTCACCATGAAGGGGTCGTTGGCATCCTCTGCGTCTAAATCCTCCCACTCATATTCTTCTTGTCCATTCTCGCCGCATACTTTGAACTTCTTGGGCACGTCCTGCTCTACTACCGTGGAGATTGGCCTCTTTTTCTTGACGTCAAATACTGCGTTCACCGAAGCCGGTTTGTTGATCTGTTGCTGCTGCTGCTGCTGCTGCTGCTCTGATGAAGAACTACTAGTCGTGGTAGCTGTGGTGGTTGACGCATCGCTGGATATCCTATGGCATTCCTCCTCTATTGACGGTAATGGTTTCGCATATGATTCTCGATTTTCTTTATCGTCGCTTGATTCCGCACTGTTGATGTGTTCCCCACCGCTCAGAACAGATGAGCTTATCAGGGCAGGATGTAGATACGATTCCTTCGGGGGAAATTGAGGGATTCGGGAATTGTCATTCTTTGACACGTTCAACGTAGACTTTAGGCTCCTCAGAGCCGTATGCTGAGAGACATTCTCTTGAGATGTAAAAGTATTTGTGACATTATTGAGCGCCGACCGTTGGACATTTCGTAGCAACCTTGCAGATCTATCGTTTTGCGAATTTTCAATATTTTCCGATGACGAAGACATCAAGACACACTCTATGGGGTAATCGCCGTGATGAGATGGATGCAGAGTAAAGTAGGATATGCGATGCTAAATGAAAGGGATTAAAAGGAGAAAAAGGAACTGAAATGAAAAGGCAAGGTAAATGAACAAAAAACAGCAACAGTTCCTTGGTATCTTAATGCAAATGGGAACGATAAATGAACCTTGATTCGAACTTGTACTCCGGGATTTATAAAAACTCTAAAACCTGAATGTTTGCTTTGGATAGAAGAATTGGCAGAGCTTGCAACTGATTACCACAATAGCATCAAACGGGATCAAGATACCGTCAAAAGAGTGAAAGGAAAGCTGCAGAGTGAATCTAAGTGCAGATATGAGAAACAGGTAGATTGAGGTTCCTTTCCAAACAATTACCGACTGGATGAAGAAAACAAAAACTAAACAGAAACTTGTTTCTGTTTTCCCGAAACTAGTTATCCACAATTGATTTAACTTTTAAACTAATTCGTCAAAAAGATGCCCTATCGATTCTTCCAACTCAACCGCAATGCTCAAAAGTTTTCGGAAAAGGAGGCAGCGGTATAATCCTGTAGAGCTCCTTCAGTGGATGGAGTGGGATATGTCAAAATAATTCTGTAGACTATTCGAAGAGTTGTGGAAAACAATTTCAAAAGGTGCACTAAAACGGTTGTATATGAAATATGGGGCCAAATGATTTTTTGTTCCTATACTACCCACAGAGGTAAGAACACAAACCAGATCGGGCACTGTTTACACTTTCCTCTTTTGTAAACAAGTTACTATTTTGGAAGATTTCACAGCTCGAGTGGTCGCCGCATTGGGAATCACGGAAAATAGCCGTTATTAAATGATCTATACTGTTATATAATATGCATGCGAGTTGAGAGGGAGGGTTTAGGTAATAGGGTACAGCAATGTGGTGGGGCGCCGCTGAGTATGCCATGAGGTTCAGAGCTTTCATTAAGGACATGTTGTTGAAGTTTTTGTAATTGTTTGAGGTCTGAGCCACACTTGATCATGTTTGATAGGAAGTAATTTGGGGCAAAATGGAAGCGGAGAACTCATCCTTGTTAGCTCAGTTGGTAGAGCGTTCGGCTTTTAAGTCATTCAAGGGCAACCGAAATGTCAGGGGTTCGAGCCCCCTATGAGGAGTTCTTCATTTTTTAGATGCACAGGTACCCGGACCATCCTGCTGAGTAAAATTTATTTTTCTGAGGTAATCGGAGCTTTTTGTAAGCGCTCCGATGAAAAATAAGAAGGGATTTCGAGCTAGCCGCCGAGTTATGAGGCAGGTAAACCACCAATGTATTTATATATAAATGCGAGCGGCTGGAGGAATTCCTTTTACTTTGTTCTCATATAGACGATAAAGAGTATGTGGACAAGCTGCTAAAGTATCGCATGTGCTCTGCCGAAGCCAAAGGTACCCTTTTCAACTTTGCCTTGTTTCCCTCATCGAATAGGTATAGCGAATGGACGTTTGCGCATGTGTGCTTTATAGTGGGTAGTGACACGGTCTGATATCGTTTCATTTATGTAACCTTTCTTTGTTTGCGTGCTTCTGGCCCTTGTAGGAAATATCGAGACGAAATAGCCACCGTTTGTCCCTCTAAGGGAAACTAGTCTCCTCCATTTAGTGCAATTTGCTAACTGGATTTTCACATCCTGGTTCATTTTTATTTTTACCGTTTCTGCCAACCAATGGTGACGGAAATTTGGCCTCAGTCAATTGGCAGGTAGGTATTGATTCCTACGTAAAGAACAACCAGCAAAGCGACATTCAACAAACTCCTTTTCCATATGCGCCAATACTGGGTCCATTAGTCATGCAACATGTGTATTGAAGCGACACATATGGAAAAACATTTTCCCATGCGCCTCACAACCTTGGAATTACGAAAATACCTGGTTCCTCAACTTAGAAGGAAGACCCTTTAGAAGCTCACGAATATTGGTATTTGGTGCGTACTGCTTTATTACCCTGCTACATTGAGCGTTAAGAAGGGAATAAACAGAATTACAACTATTTCAGACCCTAACCAAGTTTTGCAGGACGAAGGCCTCGACGTTATTGTCCCGATAACTTGGCTGTACTGTAAAGACATACGCTTTTATTTATTGACTTAAGAAGATACCTGTCCCATTGGAAGATATCCTAAGCGGCGGCGGTAACATATTGAACTGGTTATCAGTTGATAACGATGTAACTATCCATAACAAGGGCAGCCTTTCAGCTAGTACAACCTCAGTTAATCCTGGGCGCAAGTGGTTTAGTGGTAAAATTCATCGTTGCCATCGATGAGCCCCCGGTTCGATTCCGGGTTTGCGCAATTCATATTATTTTTTCTTTTTCAATATTTGAAAGCACTCAACGCATCGCTCACAACAAGCCATCATCTCTCTCTCTCTTAACCTCCTAGAGTCGGATACATTAAAACTTTTTGTTATACCCACCGCCGTACTATTTTTTCATTTCAATCATTTTTAGTTTCTTCATCAGTGCGAAAAATCAATATGATTTCCACTTCGAGCGATATATGACGAAGATAAAAAAATCTTGGGATTCATGTTGACCATTTGAAAAAAACGGGTTTCAAAATCACAATTAGATACAAGGTACCTATCGCCCATCAGATTAATTGTTTAGACAATGTCAGAGGCATCTCGCTCGGACATCAATAGTAATCGGGTGTCTAACTCCTCCCCTCCTCCATCCTCTTTGGGTGGCGGTTTTGGCAGCAGTAGCGGTCTTGAAAATGATTCACAAACTGGTTCGAGAAATCAATTCCCTAGCTCCTCACAGATACAAGCCCATAGTGGTATAGGCCCCGCATCGTCCTTACGATTTAGCTCCCAGAACCAATTTTCAGATAGTCAAGCTGGAGATGCAGGCCCAGATCTGCCGATGCAGGGCTTGAGACGAAGGGCAATTAACCATGTCAAGAAGGTTGACGACATGACGGGTGAAAAAGTTAGAGAAGCATTCGAGCAATTTTTAGAAGAGTTCTCTGTGGCTTTTGAAGAAACTGGAGAGAGTGATAAAGTGTACCTAGCGCAAATCGAATTCATGAAGATATATGATTTGAATACCATATATATTGATTATCAGCACTTGTTAATGAGAGAAAATGGTGCCCTAGCTATGGCTATTTCTGAGCAATATTACAGATTTCTACCATTTTTGGTTAAAGGGTTGAGAAGGATAATTAGGAAGTACGCCCCAGATCTTTTAATTACTGGAGACACCCCGAGGAGGCTCACCCAAGAAGAAGACGGAGAACTTAGGGATTCGGAAGGTACTATTCAAAATGCGGATAGTGGGACTTTATCATCTGCTCCCGGAAATAACGAGACGGGAACCGCCACAGCATCGGGGAGTACAACTTCACCAGAACAGACTGAACGTGTTTTTCAAATAAGTTTCTTCAATTTACCAACAGTGCATAAGATTCGTGACATCCGGTCAGAGAAAATTGGGTCTCTCTTGAGTATAACAGGAACTGTGACTAGGACTTCAGAAGTAAGACCCGAATTATACAAGGCCAGTTTTACGTGTGATCTGTGTCGTGCAATTGTAGATAATGTGGAACAAGCGTTCAAATACATCGAACCAAGCTTTTGTCCCAACCCTTCGTGTGAAAACAAGGCATTTTGGACGCTCAATGTGTCTCGCTCACAATTCATCGATTGGCAAAAGGCCAGAATTCAAGAGAACGCCAATGAAATCCCTACCGGTTCCATGCCACGCACGCTGGACGTCATTCTCAGGGGTGAATGTGTGGAAAGAGCCAAGCCCGGTGACCGCTGCAAATTTACCGGGACGGAAATTGTGGTCCCCAACGTCAGTCAGTTAGGACTTCCGGGAGTAAAACCTACTTCTACAATGGATACTAGAGGCATAAGTCGAAGTTCAGAAGGTTTAAACAATGGTGTCGCCGGGCTCCGAGCTCTTGGTGTACGTGATCTCACTTATTCGATAAGTTTTCTGGCGTGCCATGTCGTAAGTATAGGTTCTAACGTTGACAGTACCAAAGCCGAATCTAATAGTGAAAATGGGTTGCAAATGGCAAATAATTTACAGGTGTCCAATCTGTACCAAGATTACGAAAAGGATCAAGAAGTATTTTTAAACAGCTTGAATGCAAACGAAATCAACGAACTCAAAGATATGGTTAAGGATGAACACATTTATGATAAACTGGTCAGATCCATAGCGCCCGCTGTTTTCGGGCACGAGCCCGTCAAAAAGGGCATTTTGTTGCAAATGTTGGGCGGTGTTCACAAAAGTACCGTAGAAGGGATCAAATTAAGAGGGGATATCAACATCTGCGTCGTAGGTGACCCTTCCACTTCAAAATCGCAATTTTTGAAATATGTTACTGGGTTTGCGACAAGGTCTGTTTATACTTCTGGTAAAGCCTCTTCTGCGGCAGGTTTAACCGCTGCTGTGGTAAAGGATGAAGAAGGTGGTGATTATACAATTGAGGCTGGTGCCCTCATGCTGGCCGATAATGGTATTTGTTGTATTGACGAATTCGATAAAATGGACATTTCTGATCAAGTTGCCATCCACGAAGCCATGGAACAACAGACAATTTCGATTGCCAAAGCCGGTATCCACGCCACCCTGAATGCAAGGACGTCTATTCTAGCGGCGGCAAATCCTGTTGGTGGTAGATATAACAGAAAGCTGTCTCTAAGAGGTAACCTAAATATGACGGCGCCCATCATGTCCAGGTTTGATCTTTTTTTCGTTATTTTAGATGATTGTAATGAGAAGATTGATACCGAGCTGGCGTCCCACATTGTTGACTTGCACATGAAAAAAGATGATGCAATTGACCCACCTTATAATGCAGAACAGCTACGTCGATACATCAAATATGCTCGTACGTTCAAGCCAATTCTCACCGAAGGAGCGCGCGATTTCTTAATCGCTAAGTATAAGCTACTAAGAGCAGATGACGCTCAAGGGTTTAGCAGGTCCAGTTATAGAATAACAGTGAGACAATTGGAAAGTATGATTAGATTGTCTGAGGCCATCGCAAGAGCAAACTGTGTGGATGATATTACTCCAGCATTTGTTGCTGAGGCGTACGACTTATTGAGACAGAGTATCATCCGCGTCGACGTAGAAGATGTCGAGATTGACGATGAGGACGAACAAATCTCAGAGGGTAAACAAGAACCGGCACCTCAAGAAACTGAAAGTGCTTCGCAAGAGCACGAAGAAAGCACCCCAAATCCGTCCGAAAGTCCCAGCAGGACACCTTTCCTCGCGCAGGCATCAACAAGGGAAAAGACTAAGGTTTCCTATGAGAAGTACATTGAAATGATGAACCTGATCGTTCATAAGATTGCTGAGGTGGAAAGAAGTGGCGGTAGAGAGTTGACCGCCACCGACGTTGTGGATTGGTATCTGTTGCAAAAGGAAAATGATCTGGACACCGAGAGTGAATACTGGCAAGAGAGAAAGCTTGCATTTAAAGTGTTGAAGAGACTGGTCAAAGACAGAATTCTGATGGAAATTCATGGCACAAGACATGAGTTAGGTATCGGCACTGCGGATGATCCCATGGAACAGCCCCAACAAGCCAATCCAAGCGATGTGGTGTATGTAATACATCCAAACTGCGAAATGCTTGAAACCATTGACCATGAGGAAGATGATGCAGAAGGTCAGCAGGCATGATGACCTTGGTAGTCACTGAGTGAGCGCCAAGAATAAGATAAGCATGTTCTTTTATTGCTCGAGCTAAGAACGTGCTATTTCGCGTCCGAAGTTTGCTCCATGTTAACAGACAAATTGAAGACACAGAAACCGTGTAAAGGAAAAGCGCGGGGCTCCGATGAGGTTCTACAATCAGAAAGGGGGCCACTAATATCTTTCGCAACCAATGCATTTAAGAGCCGTACTATTCGTTGCAAGTCAAAATCAACTCACTTCGAGGGGTTGAGCTAATTGATTGAAAAATCCTTATTTTACTATGGTGCGAACCTTTCATGTTACTCAATCTCGCCTTACTATTGGAAGTTACCTCGGCGATGAGCTAGAGAACAAAAAATCAGGGGAACATGGGGAAATGAGAAGAGAAAAGAAAAAGGGGTGGCTTTACTGAGACGAGGTATAAAAGGTGGGGGGATCTCTGATTCCTAACAGTGGGGCGAACTTTACTGTGTGCTATCAGTAGTGTCGTTTGTAGTTCGTAGCCTCATTATTTCTAGAGTCTACCTACCTGGCAATTGACAATGTCACCTATTTTTAGTGCCAGCGACGACGTGTTTCCGGATCAGTCCAGCTCTCCTCAAAATGTTCCACGGTTGACGAGAAGGCTTTCTGGATTTTTACCCAATGAAATTAAGTCTATCGATGCCACGATTCCATTGAGATCAAGGAATCTCTGGAAAAAAAACAGTGTTGAAAAGTTTGATGAGGAGGAAGGGTTTGAAAAGAAGTTTGTTTCTCATGTTGAAACGACTTTGGCGCGGTCCATGTATAACTGTGATGATTTGGCCGCCTATTCTGCAACTTCTATGGCTGTCCGTGACAATTTGCTGATCGACTGGAGTGCTACCCAACAGAGGATAACCACGAGAGAGCCCAAACGTGTCTATTACCTATCGTTGGAGTTTCTGATGGGTAGGGCACTGGACAATGCTCTCATCAACATGTCAAGCGACAAGCATGAGTATGCTGTCACGGGTGATAACACCTCTAGGGGATACGTTAAGAACGCCCTCAATGACTTGGGATTTAAGTTGGAGGATGTCTTGCAAAAGGAACCAGACGCTGGCCTTGGTAATGGTGGCCTTGGTCGTCTCGCGGCTTGTTTTGTCGATTCAATGGCTACCAAAAGCATCCCTGCATGGGGGTATGGCTTGCGCTATGAATACGGTATATTTGCTCAAAAGATTATCAATGGTTACCAGGTGGAAACTCCGGACTATTGGTTGAACTTTGGTAACCCTTGGGAGATTGAAAGGAACGAGATTCAGGTACCCGTTACCTTTTATGGGTACGTTGATAGAAGTAACGGTGATACCACCACCTTGTCTCCTTCTCAGTGGGTAGGTGGGGAAAGAGTGCTTGCAGCTGCTTACGATATCCCTGTACCTGGTTTCAAGACTACTACTGTTAACAACATGAGATTGTGGAGGGCCAAGCCCACCACCGAATTTGATTTTGCCAAGTTCAACAATGGTGACTACAAAAATTCCGTGGTAGGACAACAAAATGCAGAGTCTATTACAGCTGTGCTTTACCCCAATGACAATTTTACGAAGGGTAAGGAGCTGAGATTGAAGCAGCAGTACTTCTGGTGCGCTGCATCTTTACACGATATTGTGAGGAGATTCAAAAAGTCATCAAGGCCATGGAGGGAATTCCCGGACCAAGTGGCGATTCAGTTAAATGATACACATCCTACATTGGCCATTGTGGAGTTGCAAAGAGTCTTGGTCGATTTGGAAAAATTGGACTGGCACGAAGCTTGGGAAATTGTCACCCACACTTTTGCCTACACTAACCACACCGTGATGCAGGAGGCCCTAGAGAAGTGGCCTGTTGATTTGTTTGGCACGTTGCTACCTAGACACCTGGAGATTATCTATGACATCAATTGGTTTTTCTTGAAAGATGTGCAAAAGAAATTCCCCAAAGATACGGATTTGCTGAGGAATGTTTCCATCATCGAGGAGGCCTCTCCGGAACGTCAAGTCAGGATGGCTTACCTGGCAGTTGTGGGTTCTCACACCGTCAACGGTGTTGCTGAGTTGCACTCTCAGTTGATTAAAACCACCATCTTTCGCGATTTTGTCAAAGTGTTTGGTAAAAAGAAGTTTACCAATGTTACTAACGGTATTACCCCCAGAAGATGGTTAAGGCAAGCGAATCCAGAATTGGCCAAATTGATCGGAGAGGCAATTGGCGATCCTGCGCAAAATTTCCTCTTGGACATGTCTAAACTCACTGCTTTGACAAAGATGGCTGAGAATCCTCAGTTCCAGACCAAATGGGATACTGTGAAAGAGGCGAACAAGCACAGGCTAGCCGATTTGATTAAGGAATTAAACGGCGGTGTCGATATCATCAATAGGGACCATATTAGGCACACTTTGTTCGACATTCAGGTGAAGCGTATTCACGAATACAAGAGACAGCAAATGAACATTTTTGGTGTTATTCATCGGTACTTGTCCATGAAGGACATGCTCGCAAGTGGTAAATCCATCGAAGAAGTCGCCAAGAGATATCCACGCAAAGTTTCGATCTTTGGGGGTAAGAGTGCCCCAGGCTACTACATGGCCAAATTGGTGATTAAGTTGATCAATTCTGTCGCTGAAGTGGTCAATAATGACTCCGAATTGCAAGACTTGCTCAAGGTAGTCTTTATTCCCGAGTACAATGTCTCCAAGGCCGAAATCATTATTCCTGCAAGTGACTTGAGTGAGCATATTTCGACTGCAGGTACTGAAGCTTCGGGAACTTCCAACATGAAGTTCGTCATGAACGGTGGCTTAATCATCGGTACTGTTGATGGCGCTAACGTCGAGATCACAAGAGAGATTGGCGAGGAAAACATCTTTTTGTTCGGCAACCTAAGTGAAAACGTCGAGGAACTGAGATTCAAACATCAGTATAACGACGCTAATCTGTCTCCGTCAATTGCGAGAGTGTTGGATAAGGTAGACACATTCCCGTCCGAATATAACAACGAGTTCAAGCCCCTAACGGACAGCATTAGATACCATGGTGACTACTATTTGGTTACTGATGATTTCAGTTCCTACATTGCGACTCAAGACCTGGTGGATGAGATGTACCACTACAAGAAGTCCGAATGGATCAAGAAGTCGATCATCAGTGTAGCTAACATTGGATTCTTCAGTAGTGACCGTTGTATCGACGAGTATGCCGGCACTATCTGGAACGTGGAACCAGTGAAGCCAGAGTAGAGTTATCCCGCTCCATACAGACATATTTAGCCATTTTTGAGTGATAAAAAAAAAAGATGAGACGTTTGTTCTTTCTCTCTATTCCGTACATGAATATAAATGAATCCATGTCTATCCAATTTTTATAGTGTATATACTCAAGCGGTGAACCCAAATTCCGCCTTGAGTGCGTCACCCAGTCTTTTTAGACCTTCTTCAAGCTTTTCAGGCGCCACGGCAGCGTAGGTACCTCTAAAGAAAATTTCGTTCTTCTTTGCCTCATCAGTCTTCTTGGGTTGAGGTGGCACAGTGTCGCCAATGGTCTGGAACCAACTGCCTGGCACCACTAGCACTCCACTCTTGACCACTCTGTCATAAACGGCGGCCTCTACTTTGGCAGGGTCAGAGTCAAATTTGGTCTCAAACTCTGGGTGAGAGGATGCGTCGATGTCTACGGTAAAGAACATACCAGCCACTGGTGGGAGGACTTTGAAGGCATCAGATTGAGGCAAGTGTTTTGCGAGCGAGTCCATGGAGTGGTCACGCTTTTCCACGTACTCGTGGCGCAGACCAATCAACCAGTCCAAGTAGCCTCCTTGGCCCCAACGGTTCAGAGTACCAGAGATCAGCGTCTGCGTAAACCCAGCAGGCGCCTGTATAGTCATCTCGTGGAGGCTGATGTAAGGCCTCAACAACTTCTTGGAAGCGGTGATCCACCCCATTCTGGTACCTGGAGCTAGGACCTTGGAGAAGGAGTCCAGCCTAATGACACGGCCGTCAGTGTCACACGACAGAAAAGTCTTGACCAAAGAGTTCAAAAATTGTTCATGGCTCTGTCTTGGAGCGGAGTACAACTCCTGTCTCTTTTGCAAATCTGGCTCGTATTCACCCACCTGCAGGAAGTAGTAGGGCTCGTCCTCCACAATTAAGAAATTATGCTTCTGAGCAATGCGGTAAATCGCTTCCTTCCTTTCACCGGACAAAGAAGTACCAGTGGGGTTTTGACCAGTGGGGATGGTGTACAGCAGTTTAGGCTTGGGGGCGCCCTCAGTCCAGCTGTCTAACATTTCCTCCAATTTCTCTGGCACGATACCGTAGCTGTCGACTGGCACCGCAATCGTAATCACACCCTGAGCCTCAGCAGCTGCCAATGACGACGAGAAAGAATATTCCTCGGCCAATATGACATCTCCCTTGTTGCAAAACACCCTCAGCGTTGATTCCCAGGCGTTAGTGTTACCAGTAGTAGCGATGAGGTCCCAGTCGGCATACTGCATATCGTGGATCTTCTGCGTGTGTTCCCTCAGAAAGGAAAGCATTTCTGGTTGGCCCGCTGTGAAACCATATTGCAGAGCCCTGGCAAGTGGGATATCAGTGCCTGCCTTCCCATTCTTCTTGATTTGGATGTTTAAAGTGTCTTCTTTGGAACCACTGGGGATGGCACCGACGCCGTTCTTGAAAGGTGGTAGTGGAGACTCAGCAGATAAATTGTCCCAGGGGAAATAGTCACTTAGAGGCAACCCACCACCTAGAAAGATGATGTTGGGATCCTGGAAAAGATGGATGCATGTTTTCAATGGCGATGGCTTACGAGCCTTGGTCTCATCAGAGTAAAAGTAAGATAAATCTAGCGACTCTGGCAGTGTCATGATGGTGGGATGGGGACAAAAAAACTTGGGGTATTCGAGAAGTGAAAAACGGGTGACTCAACTGGTTTCGCCAGCTGTTCTTTAAATAAGCTTGAGGAATTATAAATATTCGTGATCTTTACACTGGAATTTTTCACTTTTTTTTTTTTCAGTCATCGGTCGCTTGGTGGAAACCTTTGGGGCCGTTGTAGCACCGACGATTGCCGGCTTTATCCAGTAAGGCAAATATTTGACGATATCATATCAGCCTGTGACTAATTGATGTGCACTTTGAGAATTTCAAGAGTCTGGGCGTTTACGTATGAATAGCTAGTGGAAGAACGTGTGCCCATAATGATGCGGGCATGCAGTCATAGATAGAACAGCGCTTGCACTGTATACCGACTGGACAATTCTTACAAATTGAAGATAAATGCGAGTCATTGCGTAACCTTGCAGGTACTTGAGATAAGTAGAATGAAAATGAAAGAGAAAAAAAACGGCGTTTTACAAGAAGCCGACAATCTTTGATTGCTCGGATGTTGTTGCCACCTACTCTCAATTGCGTTTAATGGCATTTTTGGTAACCTGGCGGGTTGTGGGATATTACGGGCGTGGCTTTACAACTCTTCTATGTAGCGTGGGTGGCACTAGTAGTTCGCCGTGTCTAACCGAAAAGATAAGGTAAACGCCTCCACGGTCGAATCCGATATCTCTAGCAATTTGCAAACAAACACATCCATTCAGCTAATGGAAGGAAGTAACGCCTGTGTTGGACAAGGTTAAAAAATATTTTGCTGAATATTATCAATTATAGCGCTATACTTCTGGACGGTAAGAATATAAACACAAAGACTTGACCAGCGCATTTATTTTGAGGAGTCAGAAACTTCTCAAGAATTTAAGAGAGCCGAATTCTCAATATCGGAGATTTTCTCCCACAACTATTCTTGTATTAATATATCCATTTCGGCGAAAATGTCAGGCGCGCTGCTCTCAGTGCGGAGGTTCCATAAAACAATATAAAATAAAATAAAGAAAAATAAAAATACAAATAAATATAAAAATAAAAATAAAAATAAAAATAAGAAGAAGTGTACTTTGACTTATGAATTGAGACCGACTAAACATGCTACCGATCCCCCGTCAACGGCCAAGGTTTTGGTTTCTTGTCCTTTCTCAACGTATTTCAACTTATTATTCTGGTCGCAAGATTTCAACCCGAACATCTTCACATCGCGTTCTTCTAACATTAAATTCTCCCCAGCGTAAACCAAATCAACTCTTAGCAAGACCGTTTGTAAGCCAAGGACGAACGTTTAGGTACCATAGCAGCGGTCATCTGTTACTTTGTGTTAAATAACAACAGGGCCAAGTTTAGTTTCGCTCGCTTGGATTGGTCCTTGACAACATTCTATTCTTTGAAATAATGCAGTGGTGGTATTGCTGCGCATTTCTTTGGGCAGTTTCCAGTGCCCTGCCCTTCAAGGATCAATATTCAGTGGCACCAGAGCTTTTGCCGGGACTCTCTGAAGTTGAAGATAAGTCCCAGATCCCAGAGATGCACGCTGGCCACATGCCCTTAGCGCCCCTAGAGGGCCAGGATGACGAGATAAGCTATTTCTTTTGGAAGTTCGCCAGACCAGACAGAGTGTCTGACACTTTAATCATCTGGCTCAATGGTGGACCTGGTTGTTCATCCATGGACGGTGCCCTGATGGAAAACGGCCCCTTCAGAGTCAATGAAGAGTTTAAGCTTTCCATCAACGAGGGCTCTTGGCACACTAGAGCGGACATACTTTATGTGGATCAGCCCGTGAATACTGGGTTTTCCATCTCCACAGGACCGGGGAGGACTTTTGATGACGATTTAGGACTTTCCACTCAGCATTTTCTGCAATTTTTGGAAAACTATTTCAAGGCCTTCCCCAATGATCAAGCTAAGGATCTGATAATTGCTGGGGAGAGTTATTCGGGACAGTATATTCCATTCATTGCGGAGGCAATCCAGAGGCACAATGAAGTGGTCCCCGTTGACTCGGCGAAGTACAATTTGCATGGTTTGTTAATTGGTAACGGTTGGATGGATCCCGACACACAGTCCTTGGCATATTTGCCCTACGCCATCTCTAAAGGCATAGTCGACGAGAAGAATCCATATTTTGGGAAACTATTGAAGGCCCATGAAGCTTGTCAAAATACCATTAACAGCAAGAATTCGCAAGACAAGCCGCTCTTTTCCTACCAAGAATGTGAAAACATTTTACAACTATTGCTCACTGCCACTAAGGACACTTCCTTCGACACCCCATCCAATCAAGTCTGCATGAACGTTTACTCATACAATTTGAGGGACAGCTACCCCGCATGCGGTATGGATTGGCCACAAGAAGTCCTGCGTGTACCAGGGTTCTTTGCCATACCAGGGGTCTTGGAGGCCCTCAACTTGGACCCTGCTAATGTTCCCTCGTGGACGGAATGCAACATGGACGTTTACAGCCACCTAAAGAATGAAAAATCAGTGCCTTCAATCCATAAGCTACCGGCTCTCTTGGAGTCTGGCCTGAATGTTATCCTTTACAATGGTGAAATGGATTTGCTCTGTAATAACCAGGGTATTCTCGACATGATAGACAATTTGCAATGGGGAGGTCAAACCGGGTTTAGCAGCTCTGCTGATATAATGGATTGGACTTTTGCTGACTTGGAAAATAATTTGAACCACTCCGCTGGTAATATCATTTCCGACAGAAACCTGACATTTATTAGCGTCCACAACGCGTCCCACATGGTCCCCAATGACAAACCTTTGATCAGCAGAGGTGTTGTGGATATTTTCATGAGGGACATGGTGCTTGGAGAATTTGAAGGGAGGGACATGTTAGTGACAACAAGTGCCAAGGACTTGGACTCTAATAAAAAATTGGGTGTGCTCGGTATCTCCGATGAAACTACGAGTGACGAGGAGTCTGTGCCCGAAGAACAATATTTGGATCAAACCGTAGACGATGAATCTTTGGTCGACAACGAGATTGATGACGACGACAGTGGTGACTATGATGATCCGGATGATGAAGGTGGACAAGACGATAAAGATTCAGACAAGAGGAGGCAGAGACGCCAGAGCACTTTCAAAGTCTTTGCCATCACCGTCGTTGTCGTTTCTTTGGTGGGTTCTCTGGGTCTTTACGTTTATGTCAAAAAGCATTCATCCGACAAGCATGCCAGCTTCATCGATCCAAACCGCAGACCAAATACTCAAAACAAAAAGGTCTCTTGGGCCGATGACTTGGAGCGTGGTTATGATTTTGAAGCAGATGGTACCCAACCCGGTAGCGCTCAGTCTGCATCCAAAAATAAAAGTTCATATACGCGCGTTCCAAACACAGACTTGGACGAGTCATTTGAACTCGAGAACTTATAGACTGAGTCAATGGATAAAAAATATATATGTATATATACATATATATATTCTTATCATTGTTATAATTATGAGTTTCAAAGCTATGCAAAACTCATCCAAGATACTATGGCACATGAAATAGTGTATTACAAGAGATTGAGAAGTAAGTAGTAATTCGTTAGAAACGTACGGTGATACTATTCGGATAATACAAGTATAGCTACTGGTCCTCCAGTTCTAATTAGTTAGCTCCTACCTTACTTGGAAGCTCAAAGTAACAACAGATATTATAGCCATTCTAGTATACTGGTTAGTACAGCTCGTTGTGGCCGAGCAGATCCAGGTTCGATTCCTGGGAATGGCACTCTTCTTTTTTTGCACGGTTTTTGACGGAAATTAGAAAAATGATTATGTCTCTTAGAGGAAGCTAATACATACAGGCATACTTGCTCTTCCAGCACCAAATTTCCTGCTTTCCATTAATTAATGGAGCTGGCTATTTACTATAGCTGACACTAACTAACAAAAATGTGTTATATTTAGTAAGAAGTTTTCCTTGTTTTATAGAATTATTTGATAGTGCCAATTGCACGAGAATTCACAGAATTCTATCGCAGTGAGACGTATTGAATAAATATTTTGCAATTTCGATAGATTGATGAGATCCGCTTATTTGCACTTTCTTGACTCATTGCTGGAAGGAATTCGGTCACCTCAAATACCCTTTCTCTCAAGGCTGTTTTCCTTCTGCCGATGAATGATTTGAATGTAAGACAGTGATATATAAAAGTACCACACCTAGTTTGCAGTAAAATAGCAAAAACAACAACCCCGAGTCATCAAACGAATCCCCCAAGCGCCTTCGTATCACATCTCTTACAGCTCGTGGAACAGTCCAAAAGCTTAAAATTTCGGTATGTAAAATTAAATAGTGGACCTGTTGCACGTCCCAGGATAATATTGCATAGCAAAGGATCAACCTCTAACAATCATGGTTTGGGAATTTTGAGACTCTTGGATATCATACCGCATCCGTGGAGGAAGAAGACAGTAATTGCAGGGTGGAATTCAAAATAGAGTCCCTCTCTAAAGATTCCTAGTGGCAATTTTTCTGAGATGCTTCCCTGTCTCACCAAATATGCCATCGTGGCGACCAAGGCCAGTGTGGTGGGCATGGGTAAACCTTCGAAATACTTCGATTTCCCCTTCGTATCCTTGGGCAACTGAGCCACGGTAACATTGAACCTAGCAAGTCTAGCCAACCCACAAAGGACGAAAAATGAAAGCACAAGCACGTCCACGGTCGTCTGAAACCCAATGGCAAAGGCCACTGTAGCAGGCGCCACGCCAAACGACACTAGATCCGCTAAAGAATCCAACTCCTGACCCATTAGAGAAGATCTATTGCGCAAACGAGCTACTTTACCGTCAAAAAAGTCAAAGCACATACCCAGGAAGATGAAAAAATGGGCACGCTGCACGTAATGTGGCTTATCAGTAAGAGTAAATCTAAGACAACTGACTATGGAGTAAAATCCTGAAAAGCCGTTCATCATTGTGATAAAATCTGCTAGATGTAGATTCCTCATCATGCTAAAATGGTGGTCATCACTGGTGAATTTTTGAATATCGTTCTCACTGGGTGGGTCCAAGGGGGGTGCGGAGATGGAAAAAATGCTGGAAGTTCTTCTGCTCAAAATACGCATTGGCACGTCTTCCACATCATCATCATCATCATCATTATTATCATCCCCTTCGTCTTCTCGACGGAAGTCCTCTTCTTCGACTACCAATACCTGATCAGATTCGTCAAAATCCCTGGAACTATCATCCATCGACATAGCTACCTTGACTGTCCTGCTTCTTAAACTAACCATTGGTTGTGAGCGACCCCCAGTTGCTTGTTTATACGGGGAGTGGTTGCTTGTTTAAAGGTACTCATATAGGTTTCGTTTTCCACATGTGCTTCCCCTGGGGCACATGAAAAAAGTTCAAAAAACTGTCAACTAACAAACGTTACGCCTGTTTAGCCATCCAGAGTAAACCAACTGATCGGCAGAGCCATGGCCCCCATGAGCTTTAAGAGGGCATTTTCCGCCGCCACGACGTCGCTGAGGCAGTGGAGACTGGTGGAGACTAGACGAATAGCGCAGCAGCCCGAGTACCGCGTGGGAGATCCCAAACCTTTATGGGTCCCGCAGCAGAAGAAGGAGTTCCCGGACTACAAATACGGTGAATCCAATGTGTTCAAGCAGAGCAATAAGGGCCTCTACGGTGCTTCCTTCCTTCAATACGGCAACAACATTTCTGAGAGTAAGACCAAGACTAGAAGGAGGTGGCTCCCCAACATCGTGAGGAAAGGTCTCTGGAGTGAAGCTTTGAACCGCAAGGTCTCCCTTACCATGACCGCCAAGGTGTTGAGAACGATAAGTAAAGAAGGTGGCCTCGACCACTATCTGACCAAGGACAAATCCGCCAGAATCAAAGAGTTGGGCCCCACCGGTTGGAGACTGAGGTACCGTATTATGCAGAAGAAGGAGATGGAGCAGAATGTCCCACACCGCGATGCGGTGACAGTGGATGTCGAGGGGAAGCCCGTTACAGTGTACTACGACGAAACGGTGAATGGGGTGCCGCTGCGGATCACCGTGGGGAGAAGAAAGCTTTTGCAATATCTCTTCCCGCTGGAGAGGCAAGAGGCAAGGGCCAGGCATACCGACCTGACTTTTAAGGAGTTTTTGCAGGAGTTCGATCGGTTGCAAGTGAAGGAAATGTTGGAGAGATTGCATAAGCATGGTTTTGACCTGTCGAGTGTGAGCCTCTCGACTGGGCCTTAGCGCGGGAAGGATCGAAGCGATTTGAGTCTGTAACATCGGCGACGTATATATCATAGCTTGTACATAGTAAGAAGTAACCAATCCGATGTGCCAATATTTCAAGTGACTGTTTTATCATCTGTACACCACATGTGTCGTTAGCCATAAACTTATTATTATGAAAATACTGAGAACAAAATAAGTTGCGTGGGTCGCGGCGAGCGTAGTGAACCGGGCCCGGCGAGCCTAGCGTAGTGGTGGGGGCAGTCTGCTCAGCCCAGCGGACCCGGAGCCTCGGCTCGCCCTCACTGCGACCCAGGCGGACCGCGCCAGGATCGCCGAGCCCGGTTCACTACGCCTGCTACGCTCACCATCACCAACCAACTCATCTCTCCTTGACAAAAATCAAACTCATCGAAAGCCCACACTAATATTGGCGGTTTTTCAATATTCTGAACCAAATCGAATCAGAACGTCAAGTAACCAAAGATGGCCGTGAAATCTGGTATTGCCGTTGGTTTGAACAAAGGTAGGGTGGTCACCCCCATGACCCCACCAGCCAAGATCTCCAACAAGAAGGGTCTTTCCAGCAACAGAACCAAGTTCGTCCGTTCCCTTATCAGAGAGTTCGCCGGTCTTTCCCCCTACGAGAGAAGATTGATCGACTTGATCAGAAACTCTGGTGAAAAGAGAGCCAGAAAGGTCGCCAAGAAGAGACTCGGTTCTTTTGTGAGAGCCAAGGCTAAGGTGGAGGAGATGCAGAACGTCATTACTGCTTCTCGTCGTCACTAAGTGTATATGTAGCAGCGAGCGGTGAGCCGGAGGGGTGGCCATACGCACCCCTCACCGGTGAGCGGTGAGTGGCCGAAGTATAGTGTTTAATAAATATTGCAAAATTGATGCGAGGCACATGAAGGGACGGCTTGTCGTAATACAGTTGCGCTTCAAGAGCGGGCAAGGCCCAACGACAGAGAGCGCTGATCATTTAGGGTTTCTTTTTTTTTCCGCTGCAACTTTGTTAGGTCTTATTTTTTCTGTATTTTTTACGCGAACTCGACAAAATTTCTCAGTATATAAAGCGATGGGGTGCGTATTCCCTACTCACATATCTCTCTTCACAACTACTCAACAATGTCTTATAGACGCCCAGAGTCACACTGCGCCGGGGGTGGTCCGTTTGGACCTCCCCAGTGGGCGTGGCCGTGCTCGCGGCAGATCTTAGAGTAATAACGTACTTTTTTTTGTACTAGTGAGCACCCTTTGAGCCATCATGACCTTGTCATGTTTGCAAGGACCTCACAGACATGTGGCCCTCTCTCCCCCTTTGTAAGCGTAACTTTTTTTTCCTTTTAATTTTTAATGTATTGACTCACCGTGCAGGTGCTCTTAGGACACCCCCTGAGGTGTTATTTCTGATTACTGCTTAGCTAACACTTTCTATACACTATTCCAGGCCGCGCTGACTCATTTTGAGCTTCAGCAGCTCCGGTTGGGGACAACAAGGTGTGCGTTGCTGGGTCCCCGTGTCTTGGTAAAATTGTTGGCAACACCTGTAGAGGTCATCTACAAGGTGGTCGCACCTGCCTTCGTCATAATCATTAGACAATAGACAGTTCTGGATGGCACATGCCTGTGGCTTGCAGGGTGGTGCTGATGTCTTGGCCATTCTGGTCGTTGTCGTGGCTGTTTTTCCGAACGTCTTCGTTTCAGTGTGAGTCAGTCGTTTCGCCGCCCCACAGTTTTGTGTGGCACGTTGGTGTCTACAGTTGAATGAATTCGGTTGACGAGCCCGACGTGTGGCTGACCCGGCGAGACCAACAGGGTGCGTGCGTGCAGCGAGCAGAGAATATATAAGGATGTATGTAAGAGTGAGAACGGAGTAGGGAGGGCTGATCCATCATCAAACCAACAAACCAACACACCGTTGATCTTAAGATTGACAAAGAAACTACAAATGAGTCTTCAAGAAGTTTTTCAATTTTCCGTACACACACCTCCATCGCTGCTGTCAGACAACGTGACCGAGCCAGAAGAGAGCACATACCAGGAGGAGTTGCTTGCGAGGCCGTTGCTGATAGAGGACACCATGTTTAAGCTGGACCTGGATGAGCCTCTGATAGACCAGGAGGACAGCGTACTCGTGGACTGGAGCCCGCAGGACGATTTGGGCGGTGAGTTTGCCGATGCTGCACAGAGGAACTACCGTCTGTGGCTGGGTCAAGTTGTCTGAAAGGGCGACGTGTTTACGCATAAATACATAGGGGCAACGGCTGGATTAGTGTATAAGATGCTATAATGGTTACGAGCAAGTTGCTAGGGAAATGGGAACAAGAAAAAAATTAAGGTGAGAAAAAATGAGCGAAGAATGCATGGGCGACCCAAGGAAACCTAAAGAGACCTGGGCCCAGTTTTTGGCGTTTTACGAAGAGTGTAAGGCTGATGCTAAACGATGTACGCTTTGTAAAGGGTGTATGCAGGTGTTTAGATATGTTTAATGATAATTTTGGGGGCAATATTGCGGGTGCGAGCGTAGCGAGCAGGACCTGTTTTTGGTTCTTTTTTAAAAAAGAACAGAGAGTGTAACGAGTGGGATGGTCTGGCTCCTCGAGTAGCGAGCAGGATGTTCTGGCTCCTCGAGTAGCGAGCAGGATGTTCTGGCTCCTCGTCGTGCGGTGGAGGGGGTGGGTCCCGGCTTGAGGGTCTCGCCACTGTTCTTGGGGATCGTACATGTGTTTATTTTTTGTATTTAGTTGAAGAGGTTGGATTTTCGAACCGGAGCCAACAGAGAAAAGCTGCAAGGTTTGGAAAAGTAAACATGAGAAAACGCTAGAGAGAAAAGACGAAGTATAGTTGCTAGTACACAGCGCAACCGCGGTGTTGTGTGTGTATTTGTGACGTTTTTTCATTTTTTTTTCATTTTATTATTTTTTTTTTTCCCAGGCCACTGTCGCAGCCTTCCTAATGCGGACACACTGACGCCAGCACAATAGTCGCCATCGCTGCAATATCTTTTAGTATCGCAACAAAAGACATGGGGAAGCAGCCACTACAATCCCTCCCCCCGGATCGCAGCCTCGAAATATTTTCTTTCATTTTGCATGATACACCAAGAGAAACTTGCAACTCCGATTTGGAAAAACTCGGGGCCAGCTCTCGTTACTTGCACATAGTCGCTTTTTTCTAGATCGAGGATCCCGTTTTGCGCATCGAACAATTCTTGCAGTTAGCAAGTCTAATTAATATTTTTTTTTTATTTTTTGTTCTACCTTTTTTTAGGGGAACGGGGGGGCGGTATCTCGATCAAATCAAAGTTGTGCTATAAAAGGGACTTAGTACGAAGGCCGCGATTTAAAGACAGTCCTAGGACCAAGATAACTCTGCTTCTCCGCCAATTGTATCAGTATGGATAACTTGAGGAAAGAGTTCGTGGATTCCACTGTTGAGGAGGAAAGGCTCAAGGAAAACAAGGGACATGAGAAGTACTGGTACCGCTGGGGTCCTTACTTGAGTGAGAGGTCCTGGGCCACGGTGCGTGAGGATTACTCTTACAACGGTGATGCTTGGTCTCACTTCCCCTTCGAACACGCCAACTCAAGGGTGTTCCGCTGGGGTGAAGACGGTCTGTTTGGTGTCTCCGATAATAAGCAGCTGGTATGCATGAACGTTGCTCTTTGGAACGGTAAGGATGAACGGTTGAAAGAGAGGCTGTTTGGGTTAACCAATGGCCAGGGAAATCACGGCGAAGATGTGAAGGAGCTGTATTTTTACCTCGACAACACGCCTACTCACTCATATATGAAGAGTCTTTACAAGTATCCGTTTGCCAAGCCGTTCCCCTACAAGGAGCTTGTGGAGGAGAACGGCAAGCGCGGGTTCCACGACCAAGAGTTCGAAATTTACGAGGTCGATGGGTTGTACAAGGAGAAGGACACCGGGGACACCCCTTACTTCGACGTGGTTTTTGAGATGGCCAAGGGGAACGACAACGCCGAAGATCTAAACTTTAGGGTGACCGTGTACAACCGCAGCAAGGAAAAATCCGGGTCCCTGCATGTGGCCCCGCAAATTTTTTTCAGAAACGTCTGGGCGTGGAAGAGCTGCCCGGATACTTCGAACTTGGTCCAGGACTCGAGAGCGCGCAACTTGATAGCTTTGGACCACCACAAATTCGGAGGCCACAAGGCAGTGTTCCAGCCTTCGCCCAATGCGGAGCACTCCGCCTCGCAGGATGATGTGGATCCAGAACTGATATTTACCGATAACGAGTCCAACCTGGTCAAACTGTTTGGCAATAAGGAGAACCCTACGCCTTACACCAAGGACGCCGTTGAGGAATACGTGGTGAAGGGAAACAAGAAGGCAGTCAATCCGGCCCACCAGGGTACCAAAGCTGCCGCTGTGTACTATTTCGAAGATATCCCTCCGGGAGAGTACGTCACGGTGCGTTATAAGTTCACCAATGATTTGGAAGAGGGCAAAAACATGTTCTCCACGGAGGACATGGCCATCATCGACGAAGATGTGTTTGACGGTGTCTTTGCCGATCGCGAGGAGGAAGCCGACAATTTCTACTGGCGTGTTAACCCTTTGCCGGCTGGTGACACGTTAAGGGCTATCCAAAGGCAGGCCTTCGCCGGTCTTCTGTGGACCAAGCAGTTTTACAACTTCACTTGGGAAGAGTGGTACAACGGCGATGTCAGTATCAAGCCTCCACCACCAAAGGATAGGGCGGGCGGCAGAAACAAGGACTGGAAACACTTGTATATCGAGGACGTCTTGTCGATGCCCGACAAGTGGGAGTATCCCTTCTTTGCATCCTGGGATACTGCATTCCACACCGTGCCCTTGGCCATGATCGACCCAGAGTTTGCCAAGAAGCAACTGGATGTTATGACTAGGGAGTGGTACATGCACCCGAATGGGCAGATGCCCGCCTATGAGTGGAATTTCAGCGATGTGAATCCTCCGGTACACGTCTGGGCAGTCTACCGTGTGTATAAGATCGAAAGAAACCTTTACGATCGCGAGGATAGAGTCTTCTTGGAGCGTGTTTTCCAAAAATTGCTTCTCAACTTCACCTGGTGGGTCAATCGGAAGGATTTTGAAGGTAACAACGTTTTCGAAGGTGGGTTCCTCGGCCTAGATAATATTGGTGTGTTTAACCGTTCCGAGCCTTTGCCCACTGGCGGTAAATTAGAGCAGGCAGACTCCACCGGCTGGATGGCCTTCTTTTGCTTACAGATGTTGAACATTGCCCTCGAACTCGCTATCAAAAACCCCGTCTACGAGGATATTGCCTCCAAATTCTTTGAGCACTTCATTCTGATCAGCGATTCGCTGTCGTTCGAGCACCAGATCGACAACACGAAGGAAGGTTTCCCGCAAATCGCTAGACAAAACTTGTGGAATGAGGAGGACCAATTCTATTACGATGCCATCTCTTGGGGTGGGCCCGATAGGAAGCAACTCCCTGTGAGGTCTCTGGTCGGCCTGATCCCACTGTACGCTTCCATGACTTTGGAACCTCAGGTGTTGGAGAGGTTCCCAAGCTTTAAAAAGAGAGTCGACTGGTTCATTGAAAACAAAGGTGATATTGTGGAGAGAAATATCGCCTCCATGCGTCGCAGGGGTGTCGGGGAAAGAATGCTGTTATCCCTAGTAAGTGCCGAAAGGCTCAGAGCCATCTTAAAACGTATGCTGGATGAGACGGAGTTCTTATCGACTTACGGTATTCGTTCTCTGTCCAAATACCACGAGAAGCATCCATTCGAAATGAGCGTCAATGGGAATAAATACGTAGTCAAATACTTGCCAGGAGAGTCAGACTCTGGTATGTTTGGCGGTAATTCTAACTGGAGAGGCCCCATCTGGTTTCCCACTAGTTTCCTGATCGTGGAAGCTCTGCAAAGATTCCATCTGTACTATGGTAATAACTTCAAAGTAGAGTGTCCCACAGGTTCCGGCGACTACATGAATTTGGCCGAAGTAGCTGTAGAGTTGGGTTCACGTATGATCCAACTATTCACCCCGAACGAGAAGGGCGAGCGTGCCTGCTACTATGGCGAATTCTCAGAGTTCTTGTCCACGGACGAACATTTCAAGGACTTGGTGCCCTTCTTCGAGTATTTCGACGGTGACAGCGGTCGTGGTCTTGGTGCTTCTCACCAGTGTGGGTGGACTGCATTGGTGGCGAAATGGATCAGTGACGTTGGGGTATCGTTTGTTAAATCATCCAGCCATGGTTCGGTGCTCCCCTCGGCAGAGGCCATCGATGGAAATTATCCCACTACGGCCAGGCATATGAGAAGACGTAAGAGTGGCCGTTCATTGCTCAGTTTCACGGCTACTGCTCTTGATATGACCGAGGAGGAGAAGTTCTGTTTGAGGGACCAACAATCTGCTCTCAGCCCACAAAGTAGTGCAACTTCTGCCAAGAGTGCCAGCGCGTTAAGGGAAGAGCTTGAGATTGAAGAGGACAAGAAGCACGATCTCAACTCCTCGGATGCCCATAAGTCCGAATCAGAGTTGATGAATATCTTGAAGAGTAAGATGGGCAGCCTCAAATTGGACCAGAAATCCAATGAACAGTCCGAGGGGCCAGAATTGGCCTGCCAGTACAAACAGAGCCCCTGAACACGTCACAGGGAGGGTCTTCGCGGTGGCCATACTATTTTGCGAGTACTTCGGTACAGTTACTTTAATTAATCTCCCCCCCTCCTCTTGCCATATATAAAAAAAAATCTTTATACTATATTCTTCAGTGTTTTCTTATTCACGATCTAAATTTTGAAAAAATCACTAGCAGAATCAGGAGGATGAGCACGGCAATGATGGCATAGCTGATGAACTTGTTAGCGACTAGCCTACGACTCATGGTCTTTAATGTGCCGATACTCTTGTCCACATAGGAATCTGCAGTAAACAAAGTCTGCCTTGCATTTTCCAATGTTTCTCTTTGTGACCTCAGATCGTTCATAATGTTGGACCCTATACCTTCAGTCTCGGTAGCGATTCTTGTAGCGTCTCTGAGCCTGTCACCACTGCCCTGTAGGATGGCATGGTTCGACAACAACTGTTGTCGTTGATCCTCATTCAAATTTGCATATTCTGAATTCTGTTCACCAAATAAGAGGTCTCTATCCCTTGAATCAACCAAATCTTGCAAAGGTTGTTTTAATTCCGTCTGCACCTGTCTACGATATCCACGCAACTTGGATTTAAAATTCGCACGCTCTTGGCCATTCGGAATGGCGCTGTTCACCTCGATTTCCATCTGGTCCACAAGGTCCACTAGCTCTTCCTGCTGTTGCTCCACCTGTTTCAGGGTCGCATTACGCTCTGCGAGCACTTGGGAGGGTGCCACATGAAGCTTGGAACGTGCTTCATCCAGCGTAGCACGGAAATCAGATTCATACGACTGCAATAGTGAGCTCATGGAAAGGAAAAGGATGAGATTGCAGTTCTCCTAGTGTCTTTTATGGTAGAGTTGTCAAATAAAAAAAAGCCAGTGATTCAATATACCGCTATTAATCAGGAATCCAATCAGTAGTGAACTATAAATGTTACACCTTTTCGCTGATTACAAGCCTTCTCGCTGATTACAAGCCTACTATAATCTCGAACTCTTGCAAGGGCTATCTTTTTGAACACTGTTTGACTCATTTTTTGAATTTTTTACCAATTTTCACTAGCATTACAAACTCTTCTACAAGTTTTGAGGCAGGGACAAAACCAAGAACCAAGGTGTGTAGATAGTCGCATTTTCTAGTCTTTTCAGCATGTTTAGGCTACCACGCTTCTCCCTGGCACTGAAGCAGGCATGCATGGCAGCCCATGCTACCCCTCCAACTCGAATTGCTGCCGCGACCATGGCCACTCATCACGTATCCCTGCGTGAGTCCAGAGCATTTGCCCAGTCTTTTTCCACTTCTTCAATACTCTCCCATGGTCATTTGACGCCTCCCAAACCTGGTGAAGAACTGCACGTCACTTTCATCCTCAGAGATGGCCAACAACGGACCTTCGAAGTTGCAGAAGGAGATTCCCTTTTAGACATTGCCCAGGCCAACAACTTGGAGATGGAGGGTGCTTGCGGCGGTTCCTGTGCCTGTTCTACATGTCACGTCATCGTGGACCCTGACTATTACGATGCCTTGCCCGAACCTGACGACGACGAGAACGACATGCTGGACCTCGCATACGGCCTTACAGAGACAAGCAGGCTAGGCTGCCAAATCAAAATGTCCAAGGATATCGACGGGATCCGTGTGGCCCTGCCAGCAATGACCAGGAACGTCAGTGCCAGCGACTTCAATTGAAAGCGACTTCCCTCTATTTCTCTCAGCGGCTCAAATTTGTAAATAGCACAATTCGACCCCATGGATCACCCTCACAACATAAAGAACGGCCCAGCTGTACCATGGGAGCCGCGAGACCATCTATAATTATTATTTATTCCAATGCCATGTCTTGCCGTTCGCTGTGACGCCGTTTTTTCGATGGCTCTTGATTGTTTTTGTTGACAAGTTCAAAAGAATTGATGATTAACAATGAGATGAGCAAGATTTGACTTGCATTGAGCCACGAATAAGAGCGTTTACGGAAGTTTGGTGACTTGTCTATTGGAATTCATTGTTGGACTGATTTATCTGGGGTCATTTTCTCGTTTCACTCTTGTATCAATTTTGAAACAGTTCTGAGATCTGGAAAATAGTTATAAAAATATGAATCATTCAAAGATACCCTCGATCTCCAGTTCTGGCAGCAGTCTTGCCACCAAGAAGCGCAGACTTTCGTCCTCGCCAATGCTGCAAGATGTGACCAACCATGCCCATACGAGGCCTTCTCTGAAGCATGCCACCGAGGGCCATTCGTCGTCACGGAACCATAGATTGCTGAATAAATACATATATGGGGATGCCACAGTGATTGAAGAGGTCAAAAAAAGAGAGCGTAAAATTATCAAGGATATCAACCATTTCCGCAACGCTATTTTGGAGATTGAGAAGGAGACGGCTCAGATAAGGGAAAGGCAGCTGCCCGATGTGCAGTATGCCATCTCCAAGAGAAGCACTATGTGCAATGAATTACAGAAGGAATTAATTCAACAAATGTCGCAGTTGGATCGGAAAGAGAGTGAGATTGAACTTTTGAGGAGGAATGAAGAGCTGAATGTCTCAAATTTGCATTTGCAATGGTCTGTAGAGTTGCAAGAGTTGGAGACGCAATTGTGCAAAGAGCAAGATGCAAAGCGATTGAATTGGGAAAAGCAACTATTGCAATTAGAGAATTTGAAACCTGATGAGAAAGTGGCTCAAGAGATACGAGATTTAAAATCCGAATTGGCACAAGTGGAGGAACAGTGGAGAGAGCTTCAAAGGGGCAATAAAACCAGTTGCCAAGATCATGAAGAAGCACAATTTAAAGAATTGGAACAATTCAAATTGGCCAAGGCGGGACCCATGGAGAGTTTGATTGCAGAGCAAAACGAGTTAAAGACCAGCAGACAAGAGTTAGTGGCACAGCATCAATCTCTGGTACAGGAGATGGAAAATTGTGAAAAAGAGTGTCGTGAGCTGGAGCAAGAAATAAATCATGTGCAGGACAATATTGCGAGGGCCAACGAATTCAACAAGCCATTGAAGGAGGAGTTGGATACAGTGTTGATAGAATACGAATTAGAAAACCGCAAGACAGAGGATGTGAAGGTGTTGGCCCACAGGGAGGAAAATTTCTACAACAGTAAGTTTGACAAGATGGAGGAAGAACAATTACGTAGGAGGAAACTGGAGAACTCCATAGACGAGATGAAAGGCGAAATACGCAGATTCGCCTACGTGACAGGCTTTAGTGACAGCAGCGAATTTCAGATAGACTATGCGCGAAAATGCATAGGTAATAGCTATTTTTTCAATAGAATCATCCCTTCACTATTGGTGTCTACGGAGGAACTGTTGTCTCAAGAGTACGAAATGTATCATGACATGTGTTTGGGTAGAGGCCTCAATTTCAATCTGATATCCGTAAGTGGCGAACCCTGGCACGAATTGAGGACAGCAGTGATAGAATTTCTTTGCAACAAATGCCTGTCGCACTATCGTATAGACCTGCAATACGTTTTTCTTTCAGAAGAGGTGGCTTCACAGGACATGCTGTTAACAGAGCCACAGAGTCCTGACAAAGAAATAAAGCTAAAATTTGAAAAGGATGCCATAGAATTGGATTCCTGCGTTCTTCAAATCCAGAAAGGTTTAAATGATTTGCCATTCAGCGTCAGTCACGAAACGCAAGATTTTGTTTCTGGTATCAGCGTGCTTAAATTTCAATTGTCTCCTCTCATGGGTTCTTCTGACGTCTCTGACGGTGACAGCGGCTCGCAAAACATGGGGAAACCAATAAATTTTTATTTCTTAGAAGTACATGATTTCAAGACAATTTCCATCTTGGACAACGTCATGAATCCAGGTCAAACGGCTAAATCTCCTATAAGATTGATTTTAAAGAAGCTGTTGTTGAATACCAAGTCATGTGTTTTGTTTAATATAAACGACAGGCATGACAACAAGGCGCTACTGCAGGTATCACAAAAGATAGGGAAGATCAAGCCTTCAAGAAATGGAAGAAGATCTCTGTGATAACTAGAGGTTACGCTCATAATTACTTATATAACGATATTAATGATACAAAGGAAAATACGAAAAGCATAATAAAAAAGAGAAAAAAAAGTAGAGAAAGATCAACTTTTGGGACATGAGTTAGGTTCGTTTCGTTACATGGACCAGCATGACGACTATTCTTCGGTCAAGGTTTCCTTGATCAACCAATTCAACTCTTCCCTAGTGCCTATGTTTCTTTCGTCCAATGGTGTAAACGTTGGCTTGCCCTGTGCAAAATCGGGCAAATCGTCAATGCTGCTCTTAGTGACCACTAACTCGTCGTCATTAACAAGCCCCACCATCGGTAGGCCAACTATGGAACCCATGGGTTCCACCAAATTGGGAAAAACTGTAAAGCACTCGTAGAGATCCTCGTTAGTCAATGAGACGATCTTCGGTTTCTCCGGGGTGTCTAGTTCTTTGAAGTCTGGGTCCCTAGAAACTGGTTCATACATCCCATTCTCACCAATGTCGTAGTAGTCTGAATACCTTTTCCTGCGGTATCGCACTGTATCTATGGCAGACTCGATAATGTCCTTAAGATAATTATCCAAAGCAAGAGACAAAAGTTCCACGCAACCTGTGTCGACGGCACCTACGAGTCCATGCTCGCGTGATATGCCCACCATTCTTAGAAAAAGCGACTCGGTGTCAGGTAATGAATAGTTATCTGTCGCCAATGGTGCGTTGAAACCGGTCATGATATCTTGAGACCACTCCAAGGGGGTCTTCAAATTATTACTCTTGACTCTTTTCAAAGTCTCTGGGTTGATCACGATTGGAATCTTGGGGATATCGGCCAGACGTGCTTGAAGCACTGAGCAGAGAACAAATCCTCTTTTACCGGCCTCTTTTGTGATAGCCTTGAGCCGCCGTCTGTCGTTAATTGGTAGCGACATCACTATCTTTTTGTAAGTGTCGATTTGTGAATTATGCTTATTGACACGCTTCAACTTATTACCGTTAGCGCTGCCATTACCAAACCCCCAGCTGCTATCGTTCCCAGTCAAGGGCGAATTTTTCAAAGAATTGGTCATTATTCCCAGCAGAAGCTGATTGTGCAATCGTACTAATGCAGACTTCATATTAGCTCTGGTGTTGGAAGCAGGCTGAAATAAAAGTTCAAGCTCATTGCACAATTCTTTTCTCGACAGTTTGCCCAAAATGAACAGACTGATCACTTGAGCATATTTAGTCCAATTTTCCTTACCCAAAAGGCCGGTAAATTCCCCTAATAGATCAATTCTTTGATTTGTGGGGGCCACTTGCTGTTGCTGCTGCTGTTGCTGCAGCTGCAGCTGCTGGCCGTCTTGACCTTCTTTGGCGTTTTCCGACAAAGAGGGAGCCATTGAAGTACCCTGACCTCTGGCTGGTGAAGCCACAGACCCGACGGAAGACTGCGATTGTACCTCTTCAGTACTGATCCCATTACTTTGTGGTTTGACCAAGGACATTTTATTAAGTTAACCGTGGAAACGTTAATCGAATCAAACTGCACTATCAACACGTCACAAACGTTTGAAAAATGCAGAAAGAAAAAAAAAAGAGAGAAAGTTAGCAAAACTTTGAAAGTATGCGTGGCAATTCCACGAGCTCTTCAACAAACTACCTCTTCACTCTCAAATCCTCTCGAAACTCAGGTCATCGTGAAGATATCCAGTTGGAGTTTTGCAATAATCTACCCAATATGAGATTATCACACATCACGAAAGCTTAACCACTGCCAATGAACTCATGGCAGGGGTTCTTTCAGCCCATTACCTTCAGATGCCTTGGAAGTTTCCAATGATTGCCACTTCATATCATGTTCTTGAGGAACTGTGTATCGACCGATGCATTGTAATCTGGGATGGTAGAGTGGTCTTCGTAAGAGACTGGTGATGAAGGCCTGTAGCGGCCGTCCAACTGCCTCTGCAGTTCTAAAATACGCGCCTTGTAGTTGATTGCGTCATGATGTCGTTGGGATTCTGCTTCCTGTGTCTTCAGTTCCGCCTGGAATAATTGCCTGTTAAGATCATGGATCTGTTTCTCTTTCTCGAGGGCACTGTCGACCAGTTGTGATTCCAGTGATGCTACGCGCGATTGCGCCTTAAGCGCATCCTTGCTGATTGCCTTAAGTTGCTGGTATTTGCCATATAATTTGTAGTAGTTATCGTAGAGTTTCCGAGATTGCTTCAATTCGTTAATCAGTTCCGCCCTTGTTTCTAGGTACCTATCCCTATACGACTTCTCTTGATGCTTGCGTTGCTCTTGACGGTCTTGCAAATCTCTTCCGACTTCGCGCAGGACCCTGCTGTTGCGATCCAATTGATCCAGGATCTCTAGGTACTCCGAGGTGTAGTCAATAGCTTGGTTTTTCATTGGAGAGGGGAACTTGCCCGGAATCTCCAGATGTCTCCTTGTCTCATCTCTCCTTGGCTGCGATTTGCTGACTGTTGGTCTTTTTTTCTCAAATAACTTGGAAACCATCGGATCGTTCCAACTAGGCGTTTTAAATTCTAGGGTGGACTCACTCCGCTTGCGGGTACCAATCCTGCCGCCAAATGTATCAGTGTTCTGAATAGGAGATACAGGAATCCTGGGATGCAAATCTACGGGTTCCATGAGGCTTCCATCATCGCTGTCGTCTCGCGGAAGCAAATCATGTCGCCTGTAAAAAGCAGGATCAAGAGTACTCAGAGAGTTGGACCGACCTCTCAAATTCTCTCGGACCGATATTCTGGACTTATAATTCGTATCATCTTGGGCAAACTCGCTGTACTTGCGCGATGGAGACACTCGCGGTCCGAAAAGCGCATCCATCGTCCACCGATAAAGCCCAGCGCATCCCCCGCCAGTATTGTCATCCACTTGCTCATCTGTTATATTCCATACCATGCTCAATGAGCTCTATAAACCCTCTTTTTGCAATGCTTTGTTATAAACTCATCTCTTGACCTTTAAGTTGACCAAACTCTGGGTCCCTCTAGATTTTCAACACTTGTTTTTCGAAACAAAAACAAAAACAAAAACAAAAATAACACAAACGCGCTGTCATAGACAAAGGCACGAAAGGAGAGCCCTACCAAGAGAAGGTCACAGAGGATGGGAAAGACTCGCATCTTGTGGAGAGGCACAGGATATATGTTAATATTATCAAGAAACGACTCCGGCGGCTATGATTTCGAGTTCCTGGAGCTAAAGGAAGGGGGCGAAACGGTGGCGATTGCCGCCTGGGATCAAGATCTGAAAAATGAAGAGAGCCTATGTGTATACTCAGAGGGAACTCAGGGTGTTCAAGTGCTCTGGCACGATGACCACAACATCCATCGCGATACAGTTACCTCTAAGGGGGTACACAGATCGATAGTTCTTCAAGTGAACTTTACCATTTCATTCATGCATGTAATATGGTCGAGCGGCACTCTCCTGGTTGAAGAGCAATCTCTGTGCAATTTACACATATTCGACACGTCCACCATGAAGTGTTTGGGATACATCACTTTGCAAGGGGACTCGCACTCTCTATCACCCTTAGGTAGTCCCATAGGGTTTGACAACGACACTGGGACGCTATGTTGTCTGGTGAGACGCTATAACGACTTCACCAAACTAGCCACTGCACACCTCAACTGCTATGTGGTGCCTGAATTTTCTCTCGTCTCTAGCATCGAAATGCCCCGTGGATTCACGAATTATGCCCTGGTCAGCCTGCGACAAAGCCCTCAAAGACCACCCCAGAAGATCACTGACTTCGCCTCCATACTGTGCTCTCACGAGTTACTGCCGGATTGCCAATTGTTACGTTTCGCGGACCCCAAGAGACCGTACCTTCAAGAGAACTACAGTGATCAGAACTTCACCATGCAATTGGGGCGAGAGGTCACTTGGGATCGCGATTTTCAGCCCCAACCTTTTGGGTTAGACACGAACAATGATCGGTTAGAATCAAGTGATACTGCTGACCCTTAAATTGCTAAAGGATACCCAACTCTTAGCTCTCTAGATCACGTGCAATTCGCTGCTTTGGGTAATTACGCGATAGTAGAATGGATCCTTGTTACGGAAAGCGATGTTTGCTTACGGTAGCGGATCAACGAAAGGGCTGAAGATTTGAAATTTCGTGGTATATTACTGGATTTGGACAAGCGGGTATCGATTTTGACGTTATAGCGACAATTTTTGTGGAAAATATGCGATGCGAAAAAGGTGTATTGAGATCCGGTGGGCGCCCCACCCTTCACGGCCCGTCTTTTTGGTGTTGATCGTTGACCTAATCTAAGTGTGAGACGCCGTGGTTGAAGCTACGCCTACACGCTGGGTCTATCGATTGGTTCGTGGGGATTTGGCGTTCTGGCCTGTTTGTTACTTTGACTGATGGGGCTAGAAAGAAAGTAAAGGGTGGTCTGGTAAGATAATTTGTGGATATATTTTTTCTTTTCTGCAATTTTTCGCAGCTCACGTATACCGGTGTTAGTCTATGCAGAGTTTTTGGAGACCGGCTTCTCTGCAACTCTATATAAAAATCCAGAACAGCTTCAATTGATTCCAAGCAGTGCTCTGTTTCGTTTCGAAAATTTTTCACAACATCAAGTCTCCCAACTTTATCTATCGCTATCAGCCACTATTATATCAGCCTTTTATTCCCTGGTTGCAAACATTATTGTTATTACTGACTCTCCCATATTGCCTGTCTGTTATTGCATCCATATTATCGGTTATTCCAATCTCTCCCAAACTGCTGTCTTTCGTTTTACATCAGAGCATAATTGATAGGATCCATATTGATTCCCTTCTCTCGCCCACTAACCGTTTGAGGACTGACTGAGACTGTAACCTAAAGAAACGCAATGGCTTGTGACACAAGATTGGGGCTTATCGTGACTGCCAAACAAACTTATTATCCTATTGAACTGTCGAATGCTGAGCTGCTAGCCCACTATGAAACGGTGCAAGAGTACCACCAGGAAATCTCGGCCAACGTGCTGACCTTATCGAGTAAATTTAAACCAGACGCCAAGCTAATCGATCAACAACCAGAGATGTCACCCTCACATACCAGATCTGCCATCGTCACGTTCCTGTTCGAACTGTCGGTCATGTCTCGAGTGACTGATGGCATCTTCTACCATGCGGTCAGGCTTTACGATCGCTACTGCTCGAAGCGTGTCGTACTTCAAGATCAAGCCAAGCTTGTGGTGGCCACTTGCCTGTGGTTGGCTGCCAAGACCTGGGGAGGCTGCAACCACATCATCAATAACATATCAATACCCACTGGTGGGAGGTTTTATGGGCCCAACCCTAGAGCCCGTATTCCTCGTCTCTCTGAATTGATTCATTACTGCGGCGGGGCCGACGTTTTTGACGAATCTATGTTCATGCAGATGGAGAGACACATTTTGGACACATTAAGTTGGGACATTTACGAACCCATGATCAATGACTACGTTCTGAACGTGGATGAAAACTGTTTAATACAGTACGAGCTTTACAAAAGACAGTTAGAGCATAACAAGGAATGGGTAAAGAAGAGACAATCACAACAATCTCACGATAGCGATGCCACCGTGGATGTGGACGACGATGACGAGGAAAACGTTTATGAAGAGGAGGAAGATGAAGATCTAGAGATGAAAATTCATTTAATCAATTTGAAAAGATTTTTGATAGATTTGTCAACTTGGCAGTACGAGCTACTGAAGTACGAGATGTTTGAGGTTTCACATGGCATCTTTTCCATGCTCAGTAGGTTCACGGATCAGGATCAAGGTCCCTTCCTAATGACACCTTTGCCTTCTACGACCAATCAGGCTCAAGTGCTCAACGTATTCATCAACGCGGTCGCTCAAACACCAGCATCTCTTTTGGAAGTCTACAAAGACCGTAAAGGTGTCGTTGATTTCGTATCTTCTGTGAAGAGCTACCAAACCGACCTGCAAAAGAAATTGCAACTTGCATCTGCTATGGACCTGTCGAGAAGAAGCGTCTCCAGCGCCCGTTATTTCGACCAATTGTCCACAGCACCTTCCCCCACTTATTCGCAACATTATACGCCCATGAGAAACACGAGCACACAATCGGATAACAGCGTGTTCAGTGCTAACATGGACCAGTCCTCACCTATCACACCACAAATCTACAGTTTTGGCCAGTACGGCAATGACGGCAGCGCTTGTGGCAGTGCCTGTGGCAGTACCCTAAGTGTGAACAGCATTACCAACAAGAAAAATTACGAACAACAACAACAGCAGCAGCAACAGCAGCAGCAGCAGCAGCAGGAGGACAAGGAGAATCAGATGCCAACACATCAGATCCCACCAAGGGCCAAGTTCATTGGCAACGGCATGTTCGCTTCGCCCAGCGGCACTATAAACAGCACCAATTCCAGCAACAGATCCTCCGTAATATCATTGGCAATTGGGAATGTAAATACCATGGCATAATTACTTAGAATAAACACCATTATTTTTTTTGCACAGCACTGAAGTATAGACAGGTTAACTACATAATAGAATCGTATAGTAATTTGCCAGAAAACCTTTTAATATAAAGAATATTCTTTTTGGTGGGGCGAGGATAGCACCAAAGGTTTATTTTACTTTTAAAATGATCGCTATAATGGGGAAATATTGCTACATACAATGTTTCATTTGAAGAAGAAATTACCAGGTTGGTTTTAAAACTGTTCTTCATCAAGATTACAACATCACGTGACATCATATTCAAGTTTACAAATATTATTCATCAGCTTGGCAAAGTAAGTTTGCTCTAATATATTTCCCGTCATCGCACTGGCTTAGATACGAAATTGGACTTAAATTTATTTGTCCTTCTGACAATACGTCGGTAAATGAGCAGACTTATATAATTGGGCACAAAGAAAACCGAGTTACTTTTATTTATGAAACGTTAGGATTTAATCTGATTGAAATAGCTTTCATTAGATAAAGTTTCAATGGCAGAATATTTTTTCTAAAAAAGCTCAACTGCCAGGAAAATAGCGCCAATAAACAGGAGAAAACATCAAAAATACGTCTATTCAAGAACAAAAAATCCTTTTCAGGAATTAATACAATTATTAGTGTCGAACACAAGAATGCAGCGTGAAACTTTAAGTTTAGGGAGCTTTGAAATCTTACGCTGGCGAATGATCCATTCTTGACTAGTCAAATGTCCAAGCACGAACCTGGTAACTTCTCTACACAAAATACTAAAACCGCATAAGTTTATTTTTTTTTCCAACACTGTAGTATCCCAGATATGCCAAATCCAGGAAAAGCACCTCCTACAGACTTTAAATATAATTTATCATTTTCGAGCATATGAGATCTCGCTCTTCATATATGGCCCATTCACTAAAAAAAATGTTTGAAAAATGTTTAGAGCAACGTGAGCCATCTCTCAGTGTAGTTTTGAACATTTCAAGCTCTCATTATCTCCCACAGGGCTTCTAATGCCCTTATACATTATATCCAAACCTTTCCTTTCTTCATTAATGTAATTATCCACGAGATTTCTCTCGTGAGAAACCCCGAGGCGCTGCATTGGAGGACATCAACACGAAAAAAAACAAACAATTGAATTATAAGAACATCAGGTTCGAGAGAAGACACTTGCAAAGATCCTTGGCACTTTCACTTGTTCTGGTACGCCAAAACTTCAATGATGAAATTGTTTACAGTCGTATCTGCGCTGCTGGTTTGGCAAAGTTCGTTTGCTGCGGCTAACAATGTGAGCCAACTTTACGGGACGTGGACGTCCAAGTCAAACCAAGTGTTCACAGGTCCTGGATTCTACGATCCTGTGGATGAATTACTGATAGAACCTTCGCTTCCTGGTATCTCTTATTCGTTTACGGAAGATGGCTATTTTGAGCAGGCCATTTACGCTGTCACCGGGAACCCCACCGAACCTCAATGCCCCTCTGCGGCTTTGACTTTTCAGCATGGCACTTATGATTTGCTGGACAACGGCACTCTGATTTTGACCCCAATCGCCGTGGATGGCCGTCAACTGGTCAGTGACCCCTGCAGCGACAACGGAACGTCGAGCTACAACCGTTACAATCAAACGACAACTTTCCTCTCCTTCTACATGCAGCTTGACACCTACCACGGTATGTACAAGCTACAGCTGTACCAATATGACGGTTCCCTCTTGCAGCCGTTATATTTGGCGTACAAGCCCCCATTGATGTTGCCCACTGAGACTTTGAATCCAACCGCGACAACAAGCTCCACTAAATCCACAGGTAACAAGAAGAGGTCGCTCCGGGACACTGTAAAACGAAATATGGAAAACAGGCACCGTACGAATGCCGTCAAAAACAGTCGCAAGAGTCTCTTAAGTTCGGATATATTCTGGTATTTAAGTGTGGGCCTGATCGGTGTGGGATCAATGGCATTCCTCTCAAGCTGAGTTAAAAACCCACCTACTATACTTTTAATTATTCCTGGTAATCAAAGCCGGGCTGGACGTGTATACTGGTGTATACTTTTGATTACTGGACCTATTTTCTAAATACGTAAATTATGACTACGCCGGGTTCTTTACGAGAGTATTGCAGTTTCAAATCACCAATTCCGGATAGACACCAAGAGAAAGCAAGGATGTCCGCGACCAGTAGCGCTGAGTTGGATGCTCTTATCGAGAATGCGACTAGTGAAAGTATTCCGCAGGGGGAGCTGGACCTCCCCGTGGCGTTAGAAGTATCTGATGTAGTGAGGTCTAGAAGATTGGCCCCTAAGGAATGCATGAGATGTTTGAAAAAAAGAACGATGAACACTGGCGACAATCCCAATACACAACTGTCATCCTGGAGACTTATCGATATCTGCGTCAAGAATGGGGGACTGCCCTTCATCAAAGAGATTTGTTCAAGAGAGTTTATGGACACTATGGAACATGCGATCCTTAAGAATGCGGATAACGTAGAAGTGGAATCACTAATCACTAGGATACTTTATGAGTTATATTCTGCCTTCAAGAACGATCTTCAATTCAACAACGTGAAGCGTGTTTATGATAAGTTGGTAGCCCGTGGAGTGGAATTTCCCACGGGACCACAGGATGGTAGTTCCCCGGTGGCGATGTTTGATTCACGCACACCGGCAGATTGGGTGGATTCCGATGCTTGCATGATTTGTTCCAAAAAATTTTCCTTCTTGACTAGAAGGCATCATTGTCGATCGTGTGGTGGAGTATTCTGTCAGGAACACTCTGCCAAAAGCACTGTTTTACCGGACTTGGGCATCTACGAACCGGTGAGAGTTTGTGACAACTGCCACGAGGATTACGACGTCAAGAAACATTCTACTGTCGGCAGTAAGAAGAAGCATCATGGCAAGAAGAAGAAATCCCGGTCGCCAACGTACGACGAGGACGAACAGTTGAGGAAAGCTATTGAGTTATCTTTGCGCGAATCCAGGACGACTAACGAGCCCATAGTTCCAGTGGTAGCTGCCAGGGAACCGACACCACCTGCCACGGTTCCTCAAGTGGAGGAAGAAGAGGATCCCGATTTGAAAGCAGCTATTGCAGCAAGTTTAGCCCAGGCAGAAGAGGAGAATCGCAGAAGGGAGGCATTAGAACAGCAACAACACCAAGAGCAACAGCAATTACAACAGCAACAGTGGCAGCAGCAGCAAGAGCAGCAGCAGGCGTCTTTTGACGTAACGTCGGCTGAAGAGGAAGATATTCATTTGTTTGCCTCCCTTGTGGAGAGAATGAAAGGTCAATCTACGGCAGAGATTTTGGAGGACACGCAGTTGCAAAGGCTTTACCAAAAGGTAATTGGATCAAGGCCCAAGATCAACCATGCTCTCAATGACTCTGTGCAGAAATACAACTCTTTGATAGACATGAATACTAAGATTTCGGACATTATGAACATTTATGACGACCTGCTGGAGAGGCAATTGCAAAGCATCAATTTATCAGAGCGATATACAGTACCTCAAGGCCCTTCGAACCCCTACATCCGTTACCAGGAGGCCCGTTACCAGCAGCCTGTGGCGCAACGCACGGCCCAACCTGTTAGGGCATCTCCTGAAATTGCCCGTCAGAACAATTTGGACCAGATGCGTGATCTGCAGATACTAGCGGCAGCCACACCAACTGAACGCCCAGATTTGGCCAACATGCCTTCAGAACCGCCATATCCAATTACCGAGGAAGAGATCGAAAGTCAAGCATCTATTCAGGAGTATCTGCCTGTCCAAAGATCTCAACAAGAACAAACTGTACCTGGAGGGACACCTTACCCTGTAGAAGATGAGGAACCAAGAGTCGCGCCTCAAAGTAAAAGTCAAATTACCAATTTTAATTTTCCTACCGTTCCATTGCGTAAGGTGCTCCGAGAGGAATTGGTGCAAGAACCTGAAGAAACTGAACCAAACCTAGAAGCCGAACCGTCCCCGCCAAAGGAAGAAGAACTGCTCATAGAGTTGTGATCACAGTAGTTATATAACCTTGCAAAAAAAAAAAAATCCAAAAAAAAATCATTTTAGGTATATATCTTTATTGATGATGTTATTTTATTTCAGAGAGCTACTTCTTCAGTTTCCAGCCCGCAGTCAGTACAGCGACGTCTTAAAAGCTCGTGACCATCCTCATCGGTACCCCCCTCAATGGCGGCGCTGAAAATGTGTTTATGTGCCTTTCCGTATCTTTTCTCCCTTAGCTTGGTCGTATATTCCTGAGCCCTGGTCTTCATTCTCATCTTGAGCATTTCCTTTTGATACTTTTTCTCACGTCTTTGTGACTTGCCTTCCTCACGCCTGTGCCATTCGGCATCTAAACCCTCTTCACTGCCCCATTTCTTGAACGCAAAGGCCTCCACCTCACACCTTACAAACAGCTGCATTCTGGCAAATGTGCCAGAATGAGGATTAGGTTTCTCTAATTTGTGGAATATGACCTCATCGTTCAGTTCAGATTCCGTTAAAAAATAATCCTCCTTACACTCAGTCTTTGTGAGCAAAGAATACTTCTCTGGCAGTCTCTGTACACAGGATTTGCAAACTCTTATTTTGAATACGTCGTCCAATACAGGGTCCATCTCGATGTTAACATTGCATTCCATACATTTGGGGGCCTGTGAAATGTGTTCTGGAGGTGGTCCATTTTCGTAAAAATATTTGCGCTCTTGCTGCTCCCTCTTCCATTCATCTAATGTCTTCTGCCTTTTGGAACCCAATACATCTTCTTCGTCAAACCCTGTGGGGCGATCCTCAGGGTTGATGTATCCACCATTGAAATTCTTCATCGTAGAGAAATCATACTCAATGTAATCCTTAGTACGTATGGAAGGCTTGATACGTTCTAGGGGACGCTTTAGAGACTCATCGTTATGCTGTAGCTGGGAGGGGCCTGACGATGTCTGCGACACCGAAGCGGGTTGCGCTGCAGCTTGTGACTCTGTGACTGAAGTCTGATGCTCTTTAACAGCTGCATCATTTAACGGTGCCTGTGATGATGTCTTCGGTACCTTTTCTGTGGGCTCATTTCTCTTCTCTATGCGCTGCAGCTCAGTATCTTTCAATATGCCCCTCTTCCTTAGCCTATCCAGGGCTCTCTTTCGATTAGCTTCCTAAAACATGTTAATAGTTGAACGAAAACACAAGTAGATTTGTCAACAAAACTACATACCACTCTGGCTCGCTGATCAGCATTCATCTCTTGTTCGTCTTCTCATTGCGATGAGTGATCATATTATTATCTCTATTGCAAATCCGACTACATACATAAATATCCCAAAATATATACGCATATGTACTATAAATCCCATTAAAATACCCAAATTACCAACCCTCCATCGTATAATCGTGCTCTATGCTCGGCGTTACACTGGTGATGAACTTCAGAAACACCACCAAATACTGGTCTACACGGAGCGAATCGTCCAGATCGTCCTGCAAGTCCTCCCAGTCTTCTTGCTGCGTCTGAGCATCCTTCTCCCGACGCTCCTCCTCTCTCCTTTTTTGCCTCACAATACGCACTTTGTCGAGCAGAGTCTTCATCACATTGGCGTGCTTGCAGGGATGTATGGATACAGAGGGGACAGAGTTCTTGTAAAAGGGTAGCTTCTCTATGGTGGCTGTTTTGGTTCTGTAATCTGGTGAGATGTCTTCAAACATCTCCTGGGGGCTCAGCGGAGCACCAGCAGCGCTAAACCCTACAATGTACATCTTTGGCACCCTATATGAAGTGGAGTAGGTGATGTACAAATCGTAATACCTTTCATCTTGGTTCACTGGTATTTCCACAATGTCATCGTTTGCCTGGATTTCCATATCTTTCATCATCTCATCAATGTCATCCACTGCAGGAGCAGCTTTTTGTTGTTGCTCTTGCTTGACGTTGTCATTCAAGGATGTTCCTTCCACCAACCAGCCGTCTTCATCCACTTCAGGCTCCTTTTGGCTAATACTGACTAACTGTTGGGCCCTCTCATTGCATGGGACTTTGCGGCTCACCAGGAACTGCCTGTCCTGGGGCAAAAAATCCCTATAACTGACTTCCTTGGATGGTTCATTCCAGGTCCAAGTGGGGAACATATGGCACAAATAGTCTCCAGCCTGTCGAAACTCATCAGGTGTGATGTTACCAGTGGTTAAAAAAGTGGATTTATGGCTCACAGGGGTCAGATACTCCCTCCAACTACTCAAAGTAGATCTTATCATTCTTATCGAAAGATTCTTTTATAGATTTAATTAATTTTGTACTCTTTGAAGTTGAAGTTTCAAGAGAGGACAAGTTCTGTTAAAGATAAAGTTTATCTATGTGTGTAGAACAATAACACGAAAGGTTAGCAAAGTAACGGTTGCGGCACATCAATGGGTGTTAAAAGACGAAAGCATAAGACGCCTGCTGGGAAGAAGGCCAAGGAGGGCGGTGAAGAGGCTGAGGGATCCGCATCTGGCACCGAAGAGTACGAAGTACCGATTCCTCAGGAGTTTACTCTAAGTAGGGCCCAGAGACGTCAAGAGGCTGTCCAAAAGGTTCAGAAGAACTGGAAAACTTCCCGTAGACTAGTGTTCACTCTGGGGACCATTGTTGGTGTATTGATTGCATTCTATATGGGGGCAGATCATGTCCGCAATAACAATGGAGAGTTATTTGACAACTTAAGTTTGTTGAATTTAGAATCTGTCAGAGACTATCTGGATGACTGGAAAGAAGTCCTTCCTCAAAGTGTGAGCTCATTCATCGGCGACATGCAAAATGGGTACTCCTCGGAGCCATTGCATGATTTGACGGAGTCCTTTGCCGTGGGCAAACAGATGCGAAGAGAGTTTAATATGACTGCCAAGCACCCTGTGGTTATGGTACCAGGTGTAGTTTCGACTGGCATAGAGTCCTGGGGTGTTGAGGGCGACGGCGAATGTGAGAGTAGTGCCCATTTCCGCAAAAGGCTCTGGGGGTCCTTTTACATGTTGAGAACCATGGTTCTTGACAAGATGTGTTGGCTTAAGCATATAAGTTTGGATCCGATTACTGGGCTAGATCCGCCGCATTTTCGATTACGAGCTGCTCAAGGTTTTGAAGCGGCAGATTTCTTCATGGCGGGTTATTGGATATGGAACAAGATTCTGCAAAACCTGGGAGCGATTGGGTACGACCCTGACAAGATGTCGACTGCTGCATACGATTGGCGCCTGGCATATTTGGATTTGGAGCGTCGTGATCGGTTTTTCACCAAGTTGAAGCAGCAGGTCGAGCTAATCCACGAATTGAGCGGAGAGAAAGTTTGCCTTGTGGGCCATTCGATGGGGTCTCAAGTCGTGTTTTATTTCATGAAATGGGTTGAAGCAGAGGGCAAATACTATGGGAATGCCGGTGCCGGTTGGTGCGACAAGCACATCGATTCCTTTGTAAACGTTGCAGGTACAATGCTAGGAGCCCCCAAGGCGGTGCCTGCATTGATCAGCGGCGAAATGAAGGACACGATTCAATTGAATGCACTGGCCATGTATGGGTTGGAAAAATTCTTTAGTCGTAAAGAGCGGGTCGACATGATCCAAACTTGGGGTGGGATACCATCGATGCTCCCCAAAGGCGGTAACATGATTTGGGGGACCATGAACTCCTCTGTGGAGGACTCTTTGAATAACAACACCGCGTCCTTTGGGAATTTCATTCGTTTCGAGAAAGTCAAAGAGGGTGCCCATTTCAAAAACAACTTTACCGTGGAGGATTCGATAGAGACGGTGATGAGTTTATCGCCTTGGTGGCTGCAAGATCGTATCAAGGACCAGTACAGTTTCGGTTACGCCAAGACGGAGAAAGAGATGAAAGAGAAGGAAAAGTCTCATACGTACTGGTCCAACCCATTGGAAGTGCCACTGCCCTACGCCCCAGACATGAAGATTTACTGCATCTACGGGATCCACAACCCAACGGAAAGGGCATACGTCTACAAGGAAGAACCTACAAACTCATCGCTGAACATAACAATTGACTACGACAGCCCCGAACCGGTGTTTTTCACCGAAGGTGACGGTACCGTGCCACTCATCACGCATTCGATATGCCACAAATGGGCTCAAGGACAATCCCCTTATAATCCTGGAGGATCCAATGTTACCATTGTCGAGATCAAGCACCAACCTGAAAGGTTCGACATGAGAGGGGGTGCGAAGAGTGCCGAACATGTCGACATATTAGGCAGTGCCGAGCTCAACGAGTACATCCTACGGATTGCAAGCGGTCTCGGGGACACAATGCAATCCAGGGTATTCTCCAACCTGTCCCAGTGGGTCGAGCAGATCCCATTCCCCATGTAAAAAAACCTCTGGAGGGTGTTAGGTGCGATGGGGTACGATGTAGGGCATGGTTATACAAATAGATGCACTTAGACTAGCTAACAAAACAGAGAACCTGATCGGCCTCTTCCACTTCTTTATATGGTTCCTACGGGAGGCGCGTCAATAAGATTCGTGTTCCTCTTCCTCTTCGCGTGGCTTTCTTTATTGGTAAAAGGTAAATAGTAAACCCGTCAGTGACTGGAATAAGTTGCAGAGAAAAGCTTCGAAGCTGTCGTGTGGCGTTGGACCCCGTTGGCAACAGGCCCAAACTTGCAGTTGCAGTTGATTTCGATCCCCGAGCGGATCTTTGTTTATTTGTTTACGGGGAGCAGACTTCTGCATTCGGAGCACTTGCAAAACGGATCCTGTCCACTGGATCTCTCATTGATTTAAAAGCCGTGTGAACGCCAGCTAGTACTCGATTGTGTGTCCATTGATGACCTATCCACAGTACCGTACAATGGCTACAGAAAACGACAGACTACCCCTGGCGGAGTTTACCAGCTCCAGAATCAACCGCCTGGTCTCCTGCGCCAAGATGTACGAGAAGCCCGTCAAGACGCTGCCATCCATCAAGGCACTGATCCACCACTCACCTTACGAGAAGAGGGCCAGAATGGCCCCACAACTACCACGCATTGAGGAAGTCCATAGATCGTCGCCCAACTACAACGCCCTCTCGCAGAAACTGCGAGTAAGGCTCCAATTCGCGTACTACAAGTATAAGACGAACCAAACCACAACAAAGTTCCGAGATTTAAGGAGGCAGATCCAACGAAGACTGTCCAGCAAGAAATCCAAACTGCCCAAACGCAAACTCATGGTCTCGCATGGCATTTTCAGAACGCCGGCCAAGACAACTCGCTTGATCGGAGCCCACGAGAGAGCCTCGCCGCCAGGGGAACGTCTAAGCTTCTGCGACGCGCCACTTCAGGATGCAACGACCATCACCGCCACGATGACCACCACCACGACTACAATCACCACGGCCACTCCAGTGGGCAAAGTGGGCAAGTTTCTCCAGCAGGAGACGCCCATGAGCGTCAAGGCGGCCAAGTCTCTCCTCCACTTGTTCGCCAGCAACCAGCACTAGCATCATACTACAATAATAATAATAATAATAATAATAATACCCACCTCATTATTCCTTCGAATGTGTCAAAATCCTGGAGGATTTAGGATTTTTCCACAATGGGCAATATGTAAATCAGTGAAAAAAAAAGATAAAAACTCCTATAATTCAACGACCTGCAACCTTTACGAGAGGTCCAAGTGACAGGCCTTATATATGTTACATAATCTTCCATTGACCAAATAAGTAGCATTCAGCTAGATAGAATAGAAAATAACGGCTTGGTATCATGAAATGTTTCTATGTGTTCGCGTTTGTGATCGCAGTGCTCGGGTGGTTCATGAACAGCCTGTTCACGACATGGTTGCCCAAGAACTACATATTTGATGGGCAGACATTCGGAGAGATCTGTAACAGTGTCCTTGCATCGTACGAGGGCGATGACACGGAGCTATTGCTCAGAGAGGTACGCGATGCGCTTGCCTCTCACTACGGCGCGGAGTACATCAACGAATATAAACAATCGGAGTGGGTATTCAATAACGCTGGTGGAGCCATGGGCCAGATGATCATCTTGCATGCCTCTATCAGCGAATACGTTATCTTATTTGGCAGTGCAGTGGGCACGGAGGGCCACACGGGCGTCCATTTTGCAGATGACTATTTCACTATCTTGAAGGGTGAGCAGACGGCTGCATTTCCGTTTGCTACTAAGGCGGAGGTCTACACGCCTGGCATGGTTCACCACTTACGCAAGGGCCAAGCCAAACAGTACAGCATGCCCGCCGGGTCGTTTGCCCTAGAGTTGGCGCAAGGTTGGATCCCCTGCATGCTGCCCTTCGGGTTCCTGGACACGTTTACCAGCACGCTAGATGTCTACACACTGGCACGTACTGTTTATTTTACTGGCCGTGATATGATCAAGAATTTGGTCCAGAATCACAAGTTTTAAACTTGTACAACCAACTATATAACAGACAGGTATATAGAGATAAGGGATGTTGCAGAACGAAGGGTTGAAGCAGGTACAAGCATTGCTCGTTCCCGAGCAGGAGCAGGGCACGCAGGGCACCGAGTTCATCCCACACCTCTTCTACTCTCTGTACCAGATTCGCAAGGACCCGAGCAACTCGAACCAATTGGAAAACTCTACGGGATTTATCAAGCACAGGCTCAGGAGCTGCAAATCGCTGATCGCGAGCAATGAGGAGTGCAGAAACTTATTAAGCAAAAGCACCGAGGAGTGGCAAGAACATATACGCAATAGAGAGAAGGAACTACAGGTGAAGCGGAAGATGTTAGATGATCTGGGGGAGCGTCTCGAGCACTTGAAGGCCGCTGAACAGTGACACAGCGGTAACTACAGACCGCGGAATCGATTGGATCTGGTCGCAACCACTGAAAACGGCTCTTGACATGGGCAGCAAGTAATATTAAGTACTTATACATCATAGCTCATCGCACACGTTCGTCGTTTTGGATGACGTTTTTTTTTTTTTTTCTCACTTTTAAAAATTTTCAGCCAAAAAAAAGTGGGAACTTGGCAAATGTTGAACCTAACTACAAGGTAATCAAGTAGTAATTTCGAGGGCGTTTGAACCGAGGAGACAAATTCTGGACTCCCAATGACAACTCTCCCCACCATAACGGATTTCAGCAAGATTCCTTCAATGCCAGGCGTCTCCCCTATGACGCCAGATCAGAGTAAAGAAGGTTTCTGGTCCTCTAACCCCATATCGAGCTTCTGCATTGATACGTACAAAAATGTGCACTCTAAAAGACAATCGCTGGCACTAAGTAACCCGGGCACTGTGGAGAATTTGAACAAAGAAGTTTCCCGTGATGTGTTCCTGACACAGTATTTCTTCACCGGGTTGAGGGCAGACTTGAATAAGGCCTTCAGCTTGAATCCTGCATTCCAGACGTCTCATACTTTCTCCATTGGGTCCAACCTTTTGCCCAACTACGCCTTGTCTGCACTTTTTGCCGATGATAACCTGTTTATGCAAGGTAATGTCGACAACGACTTGTCATTGTCCGGTAGGCTGAACTACGGGCTGAACAAGAACAATGTTTTCAAAATGAACGTTCAGCTAGCCAATGGCCAACCTTCCATGTGCCAGTTGGAACAGGATTACCAAGGTAGCGATTTCTCTTTGAATTTTAAGTCGTTGAACCCCTCGATCTCATCCAAGGGAGCCTTTACCGGTGTGGCCGTGGGCTCTCTTTTGCAAAGTTTGACTCCCAACTTTTCGCTGGGTTTGGAGGTGCTGTACTCTAGAATTCAGGCCGGCACTCCTGCTGACGCCGGTGTCTCCTATTTGACTCGTTATGTCTCTAGCAAACAGGACTGGGTTTTTTCAGGTCAGATGCAGGCTAACGGTGCGCTGATCGCCTCCTTCTGGAGGAAAGTGACCCCCAGTGTGGAAGCCGGTATCGAGACTACTTTGCAAGCCGGTATGGTCCCCATCACCGATCCCGTGGTCGGTACCCCTATCGGTATCCAACCTACCATTGAAGGTTCCACTATGTTAGGGGCCAAATACGAGTACAGAACCTCCGTATACAGAGGTACCATCGATGGTAACGGTAAAGTTGCTTGTTTCTTGGAGAAAAAGATTTTGCCCACTTTGTCCGTCCTATTCTGTGGTGAGATTGATCATTTCAAGTCTGAGAGCAAATTGGGTTGCGGTATACAGTTTGAAACGGCAGGTAATGAAGAATTGTTAATGATGCAACAAGGTTTGGACGCCAATGGTAACCCATTGCAACTACCACCTCAGTGATCAAGCCATTTAAAACTGTACATATTTTTGTCCATAGAAGCCAAACCTTTACGAGAAGAAAAGTCTTAACTAATCATTGCTACGAAACGTCGATGTAAGCAATGAGAAACAATTATTGATAATATGGAGGTTGTTTTGCAAATGTTCTTGGCATTGTGTATCAGTAGTACAAGATGTAAATATAATACGGTAACTCGCTTAACGCAGTGAAGAAAAAATTCATTAATATTTCTGATCTACTAAAATAATTGAAGTGAACTTAAGAGCACCAATCTCACTCTTTTTTTCTTCATTACTATTACTCAACTCTTGAGTTGAGTAACACTGTCTCCCATGATTGAAATACAACATGAACCTCCGACATCCAAGGATTTCAGTACAGGTAGAATGTTGGGCCGCGACCATAAGTTCAAATACCCTCTCTATTCACTCTTCTTCAAATAAATTTTGCCTACTCACATCACTATCGCCCGGGATGAGTGCATGCTACGTTGGCTACGGTTAACCAGTGTCGTGTCGTGGTACTCCAATTTCTCCGGCCTAGGTGGACCAGAGGATCATCAGCTGCTCTTGTATATTTTTGTTGCATAGACAAATGCTTTCCCAATGTTTGCTGAGTCCAATAATCCGTGCACACTAGTCTGGCCATTTGTAATTGTGGATTCCCATATATTATTTTTGGGTAGTTTAATCTGACTATATTCAAATGAACCATTTAGCACGCGGGTGACCTGACTATCTTGCTTTGGCAGTGCTACTCTCACTAAATTATTGGTATTTCAGCCATATGTGAAGTGTTGGCATGAAATACTATTCGATATGGTGAATTTTGTCATCGGCAGATATACAATTGCTTCCATACTACTATATATATTATATCGATCTAAGTGATAGTTCTATGCTTATTCTATATTATATTTTTTTGTAGTTGGATATGTTGGGTTGTTACGTGCTTATTCATATGTGAAAATACACTACGTTGGCCACTGGCATCTTTTTATTTAGCGAAGCAATTTTATAGTTTACTTCCACAAACTAAAAAGCTACTGGGTAACAAATGAGCAAATTGGCGAACGCTGACGTGAATCCAGCGATAAGTGCAGGCTTGCTAAATCTGGATAACCTGTCATTGCAAGAGATAGATTCGTTGAAACGGCTGGTTGAATCCGAATTAGGGTCCAACCTGCAAAGGCTGTCTGATGAGCATGCAGACATGGAGTCTGCCCTAGTGGTTAATGGCTATCCAAGATCGGATATTGACGTTTTGCAAGTCAGGTTGATTAGGCATAATGTGAACGTGCTGCGTAACGATTTGCGTAAAGTTTTGGAGAAGACCCAAGAGTTGATTAACCAGCATTTTGGTGAAATGCAGGTAAAAACAAGACAAGAACCTGAAGTTGAGTACAGGATACCGTTTGCTCGTGTTACGGAAGTTGTTACTGGTGGACCCAGCGATCAGGCAGGATTCCTACTAAATGACCAGCTGGTGTCCGTAGGCAACGTTCATGCAGGTAACAGCACGAAGTTGACCAATGTGCAAAACGTAGTGATTCAAAATGAGGATAGGCAACTGCCCGTTAAAATCCTTAGAAATGGTCGTATTATACAGTTGACGTTGACACCATCACGCCGTTGGCAAGGCAGAGGCCTCTTGGGGTGTCGTTTAGCAGAGTTATGACCGGGAAGTCTTTCTATCCGCCATGGAGTGTCGAGGTGAATGAGACTACGTCTCCATCCTCCAATTCGTACTCTTCACCACCTTCCAACTCCCAATCAGTGTCATTGATGAGCGTGAGAATACCTGGTCTCACGGTCCCGCTTTCGATGAACACGCCGACATCATTTGGCTTGCGAATCATGTTTTTGACTATATAATCTATCAAATCGTGGACCGTCGGAATAGCTGGCTCAGTAACATCTACTTTGTGGACCCTCTGTTTGTCAAAAATGACATCTAGGCCACCTAGGAACTCCACCTTGACTTTGACCATGAAAAGTTTGATTATTTTCAGAGTTAGACTTGTTTTTATGAATGCGATGAGTTCAACTTTTTTCAAATGCTAATTGAAAAAAAAAAATTAATAGTAACAAGAAATACGAATATCAAAGAGAAGGTGTTTTGTTATATATATGCATCTTGCATGTTGCACATTAAGTGGTGTCCTAAACCTATCATTAATGTGGAGCACCAAAAGATTCATTACGCCGATTTAAATATTTTAGGATTTCTAATCAAGTGAAGGTTCGAGGGATAAGAGCAGGTTTGGGGCAAGTTATTATTATACCTTACCAATAACTTCCATAGAATTGTTATGGGGCAAACATGTATTTTGGTGGTTTTTTTTTCATTTTGCAAAGCTAATGTATCCCACACACATACACTTCATTTAATGGCATGCATGTCCATGCTCGCATAGTGTGACATTAATTTAGCCCTTTCCCTAACTACTGTTTGTTAAGGCGCCTGTGTGACGTTACCTCAAACAGTTCCCAGTATTTGCAAAAAAAAAAGGAGTCATATTTGAAGCTTTTGCTCAAGGGTTTCTAACTGATACACCATAGCTACGGAATGGGGCCAGTGAGTCATTAGGAACCATCTAATGACTATATATGCAGCTGTTGGGAGGATTTCCTTGAAATTTTTGCCCTGAACAAGCTCAACAATGCCCTACTACAAGGACCCCTCGGTGAAGTACAAACCATTTGTCAATCCTGTTAATTTGACTGATCGGCAATGGCCCTCCAAAACTTTGCAAAAGGCTCCTCGGTGGCTGGCCACAGATTTGAGGGATGGGAACCAGTCGCTACCGGATCCGATGTCTATGGAGGAAAAGAAGCTCATGCTGAACAAGTTATGTGAAATGGGGTTCAAAGAGATTGAAGTGGCCTTCCCCAGTGCCTCTAGCGTGGATTTCCAGTTCACACAGCATGCGGTAAATACGGTCCCTGGTGATGTCTACGTACAAGTCTTGTCGCCCTGCAGGGAGGAACTCATCCGCAAGACGGTGGAATCCCTGAAGGGTGCCAAGAATGCTATTGTACACATATATTTGGCCACGTCTGCATGCTTTAGACAAATTCTGTTCAACAACATGTCGCGGAAGCAATCCATTGAGAAAGCCGTAAAGTGTACGCAACTGGTGCGGTCTTTGACCAAGGACAACCCAGACGCACAATCTACCAACTGGTCCTTTGAGTTTTCGCCAGAGACATTCTCTGACACTAATCCGGAGTTTGCCGTCGAAATTTGTGAAGCGGTCAAGAGGGCCTGGGGCCCCACGAGGGAAAACCCCATCGTCTTTAACCTCCCGGCCACTGTGGAGATGAGCACGCCCAACGTTTATGCCGATGAAATTGAGTACTTTTGCAGAAACATCTCTGCGCGTGACACCGTATGTGTCTCCTTGCATCCGCATAACGACAGAGGTTGCGCCGTGGCGGCTGCTGAATTGGCCCAGATGGCTGGAGCGGACCGTGTAGAAGGCTGTCTCTTTGGCAATGGTGAACGTACCGGTAATGTGGACCTGGTGACACTAGCCCTCAACTTGTATACCCAGGGCATTTCCCCAAAGCTGGATTTCCACGATATGGCATCCATCATCGACGTTGTAGAAAAATGCACCAAGCTCCCCGTGCACCCCAGAGCACCTTACGGTGGTCAATTGGTGGTGTGTGCCTTCAGCGGCTCTCACCAAGATGCAATAAAAAAGGGTTTCCACCAATACGATGCGGAAGTGGCCTGTCTCAATGGTCGTGCGCCCCCCTGGCGCCTGCCATACCTGCCGCTCGATCCTCAGGACATTGGCAGGACTTACGAAGCTATCATAAGGGTGAATTCGCAATCCGGGAAAGGTGGCGCCTCCTGGATCATTCTGCGAAACCTGCAGTTGGATTTACCCCGAGGTCTTCAAGTGGCCTTCTCCAAAGTGGCACAGGATCAAACGGAATCCGTGGGCAGAGAATTGCGCCCCAGAGAACTGTGTGCCCTATTCGAGTCGGCCTACTACGTGCACAACAACAGGGAAGCTGGCAAATATTCCTTGGTGGATTACGAATTCGCCAGGAACAAAGGATCCTGTTTTCTCAAGATTTTCCTATCCGTGGACGGAAGTACCCAGATGAACGAACTCACAGGTCAAGGCAATGGCCCTATCTCTTGCTTTATCGATGCTGTCAACTCGAAGCTGCGTTTGCAATTAGATGTGCAAGATTACCACGAGCACTCTCTGGGTAGGAACTCAAATTCCAAGGCAGCCACTTACATTTCGGTTTCGACTCCCGCCGCCAATGGGCACGTTCAATGGGGGGTAGGCATACATGAAGATGTCACACAGGCCTCCTTCTTGTCGCTCATCTCTTGCCTGAATTCTTTGAATCGTGACAAGTATATTTAAATAGCTTCCGAGTCGTAGATGTTCATGCCTAGCCGCTTTTGTATATATAGTATATTTTGTTTAATATTTCACATTCGAGTGAAGCGGTGGCTCAATGGTAGAGCTTTCGACTCCAGTTAAAGTCTGGAATTTCTGGAATTGGCAATCGAAGGGTTGCAGGTTCAATTCCTGTCCGTTTCATTTATTTTTTCCGATATTTTCTCTCTTTTGAACCTAAAAGCAAGATTCTACAAGATTACGCAAGAAATTCAGTCCAACGGAGTAGAAGTTGGCTACTTTTTGCTTTTCTTGCAAACGTTCGGCTGAGCATTCTCCAGAATCACTGTGACGTGAGGTGGCGGGGACATGCCCTGGCTTTATTTATTTTATTTTATTTTTTTTGCTATAATTTTACACAATGTGAATGCCAACTCCATTGGCCTAACAAGATAGTATTCAAGGCCTTGTTTATTTTTTACAAGAGAAATAAATAAATAAAAAAATAATTATTCACACTCAGTCCGTTGAATCCTGTAAAATCACCGGATAATGCTTCGAAATGATACTTAAATCGTGCCAATAATTCAGTTGAACACTTGACGTAGCTACCGCATATTATTTATTAATATATAAATTTTCACACTGCCTCTCCTTTGATGAGTGACGAAGGGGCGCCTGAGTGCAAACTTGCAAAACGTTGGCGCGGCTCCCTAATTTTTTGCAATACGATAGGAATGCGCTAGGCCATGTCGGCGATGCGAATGGATGTGCCCGCGCAATATATAAACCCCAATCGTAGTGGTTTAAACGTCTGATACTCTGGTTTACCAATACTCTTAAAGATTTGCCAAGTTCGCAGTTCAGCCCATTATCCATAAGCAGCATATAATCATGATTTACCAAGCAGGCCCACCAGTTTACCAGCAGCAAAGCCCAGTCGTCGTTCGGAGAGGTTGTTGTGGTTGTGGAGATTGCGGTTGTTGTGGTACAATTCTCAGCTGTTTGACATGCTGCTGCCTGCTAGACATGTGTGTTTGAGCGTATGGGAGCAGCAGTTGTACAATATATTGATTAGCTAGTTACTCAAATTCATGGCTTCCATATAGCTTTCTATATTACTGTCCGGCAGTGCCGGACTAATTCGTTATTAGAAATGTTTTCAATACAATAATTACTGGTCCGTGATAGTTTAATGGTCAGAATGGGCGCTTGTCGCGTGCCAGATCGGGGTTCAATTCCCCGTCGCGGAGTTGTG